>JANIJG010006638.1:49537-74970 GCA_024611175.1 Megaceryle torquata
AAGGAAAGGGAATTATAAATAAGTAAATGAATAAATATAAATAATATAATTAATAAATTAACTAATACAGAAATGTGCCATTTAAATTTATAAGATATTCCAGGTATATATTTAGTAGCACTGAAGTTATAAAAGAGAACTGCATATAGTCAGGAGTAAAGTTAGCATGCATAACAAGTTAAAAACTGGAATATTATATTTAGTATCGATCTTGGGCTAATGTTTACATTTCATGAATACACAGCATTGAAGGCAAGGGAAGTATTTTGGAAATGTATGATTACACTGACCTTTGGTCTGTGCCAACATAGTCAAGTCTGTATTGATAAACTCAGCCACTGAGAATGATCATTTTATTTTTACCAAAAAAATTTATGTTTCAGGTGTACATTTATCTAGTAAATCTGAGTCTGCTGCACATAAATCTCTACCCAAGACACCAGTAATTCAGAAAAGTTACCTGAGTACGTAAAAGCTCTTCTTGAAGTTGATCAATCTTCTCTTTGTCAGAAACCTACAAAGAAAAATAATCATGGCTACTAACAGAGTGTTTAGTTTATGCAACTGCAAATAACCAAATCACAAACTGAAAGCTTCATTCCATATATGCAGATTGACTTCACATGCATTTTAAAGCAAGTAGAATTCTTCAATAAGCCTTTGAGATTTAATGCTGATGGAAAGTTCTATCTGCAACAGGAGGTTGCAGAAATCAAACAAAAAGAAAGAAAAAAAAAAGTCTGAATTCCAGTACATGCAAATACAAAAACTAACCCTTCAAGACTTAATGGTAGGAAAATGGGCTCAAGGAAAAAGCAAATGCTGTATGGTGCTTGGTTTTCTTGCCGCTGCCCTAAATGTAATTTTAGTGGTCAAACTCTCAGGATTTCATGTGTTCGTTTTCCGAATTAGCACATTCTTAATGGGATACAATCTTTAAAACACCTGCTCACTACACCAACTACTTTCAGGTGAGTACTCACTATTTCCAAACCTTCAAGGGGACCCTTAATTCATATTCATTTTTCATAATTATAACCCTAAGCATGCATAACTTCATAAATTCTAGTTAGTGAGGAAAGTCTTGAAGGGTTATTTTAAAATTATGTAAACTACTTTAAAAACTGGAAAAATTAGGATATTATAACATGAAACATTTTGAAGTCCAAGGCATAAATGCAATTAGGTTGAACAACGAGAGTAGTTTTTAGTCAAATATTCTTAAAATAGGTTCATCATGATGTAATAAACAGTTGTTAAAACAATCCATTTTCGATAACACAAAGACAAAAGCATAAATGGTGCCAGTAAATTTCATATTATGTAAAAAAAAATGTACAAACAACATATAATCTAATGGTTGACTGATGAAATATTACAAAAATCTAAGCAATTAATTTTAGAATGATATAGGAAAAAGCTTCCATGTTTAAATAAAGCTCATGTAATAAAGCCTAAGTCATATTTACAACTCAACTTCATATCAGAAAGAGCATATTATGCAGAGGACAGCTGTCCTTTCCACACAAATCATTTTGGTTACTGTAATTTCACACCAGTTGCTACAGGTTAAACATTATTTAATAAAGAAATCCACAGGTATTCCCATTATTTAGATATCAAGCATGTAATATACAGGATTGTGCCTGTACTTTACAGAAAGCAATCCAAGCTGACACTTCCATCTATATTCAATTATTTTCTTATTCATAAACAGTGAAAAGTACTGCAAACGGACTTCCTTTTAATTTCTGTTAATTAGTTCAGTGATAGCAAAAGTGCATCAGAAACAGTGTTAATTTAGCACCCAGACAACTCAATGTGTGCAGCCACAGTGTGCTTTATGTAAATAAACATTTACACATACACACGCTTTGGACATCTCAGAAACATTAGGGGGAGATAAAAATAGAAGGACAAAGAGAATGGTGTGGAGAGTCAGAAACAGCAAGAAAATAGAGCGGAGGAAAACTGTGTTTCCATGTGCTGCAGATTTTCAAAGCAAACATTCTCCCACCCTCTGCTCTTAAGAAAGCCGCTCCTGAAAGTACTTTAGAAGCCCTGATGCATCTTTAAAGAACATACTTCCAGACAGCTCACCTCTAGCCACGTGAGCACTGTCTTTTATGTACAGTATACTTATGTTAAACACAGTAAGCAACAATATTGCATACAGCTACATGCAACAAGATCTGAAGCAAAAACTATGATTAATTAGCAAATTAGCAAAAACTAGATTAATACTAACACAGACAATTAAGTATGTTAAAAATAAACTGCTCTGGGATGATGTATATGCTTCAGCATTCGGTTCAGGTGTGCTTTGAATGTTAGTACAGTATTTTGAACATATAATTCATAATATTGTAAAAGATTAAGTTGCCAACGAAAGCTAGAACTATCTTAACAACTACTATGTGATGTATGACTAATCTGTGATCTGCAATTTGCACTCTCAAAAAATTAAAAATCAACATTTAAAATATCTCTGTATAGACACATCAATATTTGTTTAACCCAGTTCAGGATGGTTTGTATATCAAGATTCCTTCTTTCCCCATTGCCACCATAAAGAGCTGTGAGAAAAGAAAACTGGGGCCATTATAGGTCAAGGGTTCTTGAAGAGAAAGATGAAGATACTTTATTTACTAAGATCAGCAGAAGCTCCTTACAGAGCTACTCATTTTGCACAGCAGATACTTTCCAACAACCTTTGTCAAATATTGTATAAAATAAGTATGTGCTTCTAAGAATTCAGTAGCTTTGAAAGCACAGTCACTAGTTTTGTATATTCTCTAGCCAGAATAGAATTCTAAATCAATCATTTACAGAACTACAATGATTTCCAGTAATACAAATGAAAATATCAAGGCCCAGGCAAAATTCAATAAGCAGCAGCCAAGCACAGTGCAGCTATACAGGACTAATCAGTTATACTGCTACATGGTTATCAAAAGACTAACAAAAAAAAAAATTAACAGGAAATAATTATAGTTTTGGTTTTCATACTGTCTTCTGATTGTGAAACAGTTCTGTCATTCAATTTACAACTGAAGTAGATTTATTATCAAGTAATTAAAATGGATAATGTACAAGCAGGTTGGACAATAAAACTTGCAAGATGGGAAATGAAACTATCACGTTCCTGTAGACAGGCAAGCAAGCCAACTCTGTTAAAAAGTAAGCAAGGTGAGTTTATACCCTGTCAAAAGGGCATGAGATGACTTATTTCAATGACAGTAACAATTTCTTTTTCCAAAGGAGAATCTGGATCAGTGATTGGAATCTTTACGTTACATCCTCATGCCAAAACATCAAGAATAGTTTACCATCTCTTTTGATTTGTTTCAAGGAAAAAAACTAGTGTGATAAACGAGACACATTCCCTGTCATTAGGCATGTATGCCAAACAGCAGCCTGGAATGCTAAATTAAAGCTTTATATATGCAAAGGCAGTTTGACTTTCAACAATCAGAAAACAGAACCTTCCTTGGAGGACAGGATAACATTTACAAAGACAGCCCTTACAGCTACTTCACAGCTTGGGAATTGTAGAATTAGTTCAAAAAGAGTACTAATAAGGTAGAATTTCAAACAGAAACAAGTGTAATATCAAGATTCCCCCCCCCCCCATTATGTTTATTACGCCAATACGTTTATGCATATCAAATATTGTATCACCTTTCCAGTAATTTTTACATCTTCATACATTTTATTATAAACATCAAGTTACTGTTCCATACTCCAGCCCTCTCAATAAACTGTAAACAATCTAGTAGAGGCTGTAGGAGTTACCTTTAATAAAAAAATATAGAGTAACTGAACAGAGAATATTTAGACCACTGAAGACATCTTTTCTACTAAAATACACATCTGGAAGGAAATGAATGCAAGGACATTTGTGAGACACCTACTGAGATAATCTCAAATAACTGCATTTCTGTTATATTTTCATACAATACCTAGATTAATAACTGATGACAGAATACATCAGTGTTATTTTAAATCCAGATGGAATATTACCTAAATAAGTTTGAAAAACAAACTGTGAGGGAAAAAAAAAATAAAATTACTTTTACCATTTTTTTTTTAAATTAATGAAGATTAACAGTTTAGAGTGACTAGGAGCTATAACTCTAAACTGTAAAAGAATATGGCAAGAGTAAAATATTTCAGTTTAAAAATGCTACTATAGTTTCAGAGAACAGTCATTTCTTCTGATGATGGACTAAAAAAGCATGACAACTGCTGATATGTCTAAAAGTTTCATTCACATTTATTGTGTTCCTCTTTCTGGGGGAGGTATCCCTAGATGTACAGAAGATTAAATTCTGTATCCAGCGCTCAATTCCAAAGCTGTTGAAAAATACAAGTAATCAGAATGATTTTGGTGGGGCACAGAAGCAGCCAACAAAGCAATATGGTTAAGAATTATGGGTTGCAAGAGATTTGACAACTCAAATATCCCAGTTTAGGAAGCATTTCCATCTCATCTCAGCCACAGAATAATGAATACAATGATCAGAGCCCAAATTAAGTGAAGTGACGTGCAGATGTTCAACAACCACAGCATATCAGTATAAACTGTGCTTTAAGAGGGGAAAACAAATAAAGGAATACTTTTGATTAATATATAGTAGAGACTGTTGTTAACAGCAGCAATTAACTGTCTGTGCAAAATTATTTCTAAGGAGCTGCTGTCATTTTCAGATTGGTAACAGTACAATGTAGGGGAAAAAATATTTCCCAGATGTATTTATTACCTGTAAATAGCTCTACTCTTAATTTAAGACAGAGTTGCTGTAAGCAAGCAGTAGAGAAAACAGACTTGACATTTATTCACATAGTTTCCTTAAATGTGCTTAAAATGTATCAACTTTAAATAACAGTTTTTAGAGAGGTAGAGAAAATACAATTTCGAAGTGACACAAAGTACCTGTTTTCCTGTTAACATCATGCGACTTGGTTAAACTGAAACAGGACTAACATCCATAGTGAGGTTGGCTATAACAATTATTTGGGCCCAAGATTTAATTAGTTAAGATTTTTCTAGCTCAAATGCAGAAGGCTGAAGTATTTGATTAGTGTGATTACAGTACATATTGTCCATTAAGCCATCACCTTTCGCTTCTGCTGGGAAGAGCCCATGTTATATTGGCCAGCGGCTCTGCGTGCTTCCTCTTCGTGCTGCTGGATTTGTTGTTGTAACAGAATGAGTTCACCAAGCAGACCCTGCCGTGAGTTTATAATAAAAAGGAAAGGAAAAATTTGGGGTTTAAGGAGAACAAAGTTAAATCAAAGGGTATGACAAAGACAGATGAAAAACAGGTATGAATGGGTCGGTTCAAACAAAACTGAAATTTCATTAGCAAGATACCATGCTATCTAGGAGTGGATATAGCCAGCAAAACCATGCATTTTGCAAATCCAGGTAGAACAAAACAAAAACCATTTGGCTACATTTTATAATTATATAAAACTCAAAGCATCTAAATCTTAAAAAAGCCCAAACAAACAAAAAACCCCCAAAACCAACCCCAAACCATCAACTATATGGCCTTTAAAATATTCTCAAAGCTTTCAGGATTTCATTTCAATTATTCATACCAGAAGCTCTTGAGTATCAGCAATGATACTTAATGCATGTATTTACAGAGGGTGTTTAGGATCTTCTACAGTAAGTCGTGCACAAGAGCTAAAAGGCTCCACTTTGTCAGTAACATATAAATTCTCATTTTGTTCTTAGTGCCAGCAACGCAGGTAGTTTATAGAAAGATGATTTTGCCTGCTGCTTAACTTTTTCAAACTATAAGAACCAAAATAGTTTCTAGAACATAAAGAAACAAAAAGCCCCCTCTCCACTTCTGTAACACACTATGGTTGGTATTCATGCTGTAATAATCCTTCCCGAGCACTTCAAAATCCCTGCAACTCTATGCTTATTCTTTTACTTATTCAGCATTTCCACAAAGCTTAGTTTACTTCTCCCTCCACATCAAACACTTTTGTAATGGTAAGCTTTCTTTCAAAAAATGGTTTAGAGGTATTATGCCAGCATCTACTGGAATTTTATGTACAATTTATTTCAGAGAATGTGGACAAAAGTATTTCAGAACTTTCTAAATGAAGCTCTTTGAAAAATATCACACCTTCTAACAAAACATTCAGTGAAATGAAAGGTTTCAAAAACACACTTCAGCAATCAAAACAAACCCTGAAACAGAACTTTGGTCTAAGAATTCAAGACAGTGACCATCAAGTTACACATTTGTTGCATGAAACACACAGGCATGTACACATAAGGTTAAACAATGCAGGAGAGAATGGATAAAAGAAGAGAAACAGTCAAACGACCAAATAAAAACATCTCTTAAATAGTGATTTGTGTAACATTTCAAGAATAGCAATATCTTCACATCTGTGTTTTACTGAACCACTTGAAGATTTCATACATTTCTAAACTGCCAGGATAGCAAATGCATTAGAGCTGGGCCAAGAACTCACACAAAACAAAGATTTCATTTCTCTACAGCAGCAAGGAGAGAGAGCCTCACAGCTACACTTCACTGTAGAGGAACAATAATATTTTACCATTTCCTGAACAAGGAAACTTGCAATACAACCTGGCACAATCTCTTCAAATACTATGCTATGGGTCAAGAAAATACAAGAAAAAATGCTGAATAAAACCTGCCACGAAGGCCTTCTAGCATTTAAACAGGAAGTGTGACCAATGTCTGAAGTCACCAAATCTGTGTGCAACTACTTACACAGCAACCAGGCTGGTACGCACCAGGACACAGGCGCACACACACACAAGTTTACATCTCTCTGCCCCTGGACATCACCACTGTTTTCACCTCCCAAAGGAAAAAGAAATTAAAAAATCATTCCAATTTAAAACTGTATTTACTTTAAAGAATTTTATCTAGAAAACATTGTTTTATTAATGGGATTACAAACCCCAAGTTGTTTACAATCACTGTATTATCTTCATTATCAAAGGAACAATGTAAAGGGGAATAACATTAGTTGATGCAGTGGCACAAATCCCACAAAGTCATCATGACTCAAGAAATAAAAGGCAAAACAAGTGCTGACATTGACACTGCCTATGCTTTAAAAAAAATACATTCTTTTACATTAAAAATTAATATGTTGTACTTCAGGGAAGTATGACTATGTCTTTAATTCAAAAGTTTCTCATGACTAAAATATTTGTGTCCCAGTTTCATGAGCAACCAAAGCCCTGCCTTTTTGCGCGTCTTGATTCTTTCCACACTTTCCCACTGACTTCATGGTGACCGCTCATGAGAAAAGCTGAGCCAAAGTAAGTCCTTGCAAAAACACTAATTAAGTGTTGTGGGATGTAAAGGGGTGAAAATTATGTGGAAAGTAAAGAGAACAATTTCTAAGCATCTGAATAAGTGACTAAATGAACAATTTTATCCGGAGTACCCACAACATGAAACTGGGAATTAAGTTGGGAATATAATGGTGCTACAAATAAAAAAATCTGGAAACGTCACTACCTAACTTGCAAGAAAGAACAAAACAAATGAGAATGTTTAAAAAACCCCAAACAAACAACCCAACCAAAACCAAACCAAACAGAACAATCCAAGTCAAGCAATATTCCTTACTAAGTCCTCTTTTCCACTGGCCAGCAGGAGCTGGAGTGAAGAGCTGCAGAATTATTGCACTGCTTCCTACAGCGGCTGAGGGTGACCCTGCGCTGGCTGAGCGAGGCAGCCTATGCGCTGCCAAATCCTCTTCAGCTTCTTCAGGCAGGAGATTTTACCAGAGTACCAAAGGCAGAGAGAGGACTGTGTGGTTAGTTTTGAATTACTTATCAGACTTCTAAGCCCCAAATCATTACTTGAGTCACACTTTTCACATCCACTTCACCACAGCTGTAACCATTATGAACTTCCTTTACAAAGCGGACTAAGGTTTGGAATTTGTTTACTTTAATAGGAAGCTGAAACTCTTCATGGTATTTTTTTTTTTGGAGACAGACAATAATGCAAGATAATTTTCTAAGAAGGTAACATTGCTATTTAAAGTGCAAGCCTGAACTAGTCCCTCATATATGACACAATAACATATTTTATTACACTACAGCTTTTTAAAACTATCTTGTCTCTTTCTGCAAGAACAAAATTTCTTACTTAATCCCAGTAGGAACAGATTTAAGCTCCATTTATTTAAATTACTTATCAGAACACTCCAGTAATTTTAATTTAATTATCTTTTCAAAAAAATAGTACCTTTATATTAAATGAGAGATTGTGAGATAAACACATTAGCTGGAAAAAAACAGTACAGCCTGATTTGGTGTTTAGGTCAACATGCAGTCTCTCAAATTTTATCTTGCAAACTAACTGATTTCTCATTCATTCTACAGGAAGTTTTGAGAGACTCATCTGCAGACCATGCCCAATAACTCTTCTACAGAGCACTCCTGCAGACGAGAATTCCTCCAATTCCCTTACCAGTTACTGATCTTTCCACAATGGAACAGAGAACCAGCTCATCAGACACATTTAATACCACGCTACAGCACTCTATGCATCCCTATCATCACATTTCTTACACTAGTATTGGCTGGCAGAGGAAAGCACTGAATGAAGAAAGGCCATCCAACACATTGTCTTGAAAAATAACAATTTTACTTGCCAATAAACTGATTAGACTTTGTGATGTATTTGTATGTGCCTTGTTTGAAACATTACAACAAAAATTGATCATGTTAATTAACAAACCTGCAGGTTAAGAATAACATCAGATATAATTGGAATAACAAAAATTAGTACACCAGACTAAATTTTCTACATCATACTGATTTATTATGGGCTTCCATTTTCCATACCAGAGCCATAGATTGCTGGCAACATTAAAATGCAGTTGTCACTGCATCCCCCAAAAAACAAGAGTAAGTACTAGTGATATTACTGGTATACAGTAAAAAGCTCAGTTCTTTTTTTAATCAAAGACAATAAGCTATAATGGCCACTCCTTCACAGATCAATAGAAGAATATTTTTTATGTTCTAAACAGTGAAACCTGTGCTAAGCAATCACTCAAAGGAAAATATATAGAGACATTTCCTATATACAGGAAACAAAAAGCTAAATGATTGTCATGTAGAATTCCATCATTGTTTCAAAGGGAAAAACGTTACAAGATGTGAGCTTTGGACAGGTTTCACTATATATTGCCATGCAGAATTAATGTAGAATAAATGTATACATGCCTGCATATACAGAAATATTTTTTATGTAAAGCCCCAGTTATAGTTCAGAAACTTTCAGTTGCAAAAATACATGTATAATAATTTACAAACTCTCTGATATATATTGTTTGTCTTCCATTTTTAAAAAGAATTTTTAAAAATCTACACAGGAAACATTAAAAGCCTTTAAAGAACAAACAATATTCCATTTTAGGAATTCATTAGAATCAAGATCTACTATTTACAACAAGTAAAAGAAATTAAACTTCACCTTCTTTAACTCAAGGGAAAAATGCTAGAACTTTTTCTTATCAAAATACAGTCACTTTTTTTTTTTCCCCAGAAGATAGCAAAGAAAAAAGTGATATATGTTTTATATAAAGAAAGTAAAAAGAGACAGACAACTTTAAGAAATAGAAATTCTTTATCAAGGCAGAAATCCTTAAGTAAGAATCACAACTGGGAAAATATCAACAGAAATGAGGTTGCAAGCAGAAATGCTAGAAAATAACTATAAAAGCTTAAACCAACTTCAGTAATAAGCTACAAGCTCAAGTACCACTGAGAACACACCCTGACAAATTGCAAATGCACACAAAATACCAAAATTACACTCTTATTGCAAACCAATTTTCTTAGTGCAATTCTTGATTTTCATGATTGCCTTCTATTTTTTTATACCAAAATGTTCATTATCATTTACTGTTTATATATTAAAGCCAACAATGAATGCTCAAGTCATTTTCAATGATAAATTCTATTCAAGCTTCTTCAAACAAACATCTGTAACTAGCTACTGAAGCACTTTAAGGAAACAAAAAAACCAAACCAACAAACCACTAATTTTCTTTTGTCAAGACATTTTTAGTTTTGCAAGAGAGTGATTACCTTCTTGTTCTGTTTGTCATTGTCATATCCCTGGTCAGTAGCTCTGAATGCTGTTTCTCCTGGAGAACCTAGGACATAATTACAGAAATTAATTACAGCATGCAACAGGCACTTAAAAATTCTCAAACTACACCTACTATAAAATTAAAGAGTTTCAAACCCTATGATTTATTAATGTAATAGAATTTGAAGTTCCTATTGAAAAAGAATGTATTCACCTTAACAAACCAAAAAAGAAGTTCAGTTTAAAACTCATCTGAAAGTTTTATATGTAGCTTGTAACATATATTAGTTACATAACAAGGGAGTAGGCAGCTTCAGTTAGGCTATCAAAGTTCTGAAAACATTGTAAAATTAATTATTTCTGCTAAATGTGGAAAGATAATACAAATTCCATTGGTATTACTGTAATGATAAATAAGTAAAATATTTCCTATTGTAATGATATAAGTTTTCAAAACAGGCTTCTGGAAAATTCCTGTAATAAAAAGCATCTGCTAAGGACCCTGGCAGAGAAATAACTACTCATCTATCAATTTTCACAAGGGAGGATCTAAGTATTTTGAAAATAGCTGGAAAGTATTTGTAATTCAGTATTAAATTGCTGTAAATAGTCGTGTTTACATTGATACTCAACTCCTCTTAGTACAGCAGTGTTTTAACAGTTTGCTTTAAAGAGGCAGGTTAAGGGCAGTAAAAAGGGCTTTTACACACCTAACAACAGAAGTAGATCAGAAGCTCCTATGACTTCACTAACCAAATTGTAACCTGTGAAAAATCAGCAGAAGAGGGGAAATACAAATTATAAATACAAAACAAAATGCAAAACAAAGATAAGGAATCTTTGTCTCATTTGGAGGATCACACAATCGTAAATGGCAATTATGCCCATGTGAGTATGGTAACAAATAATAGGTGACATCTCACAATACCAGTCAATAACACCACAATTTTAAGCAGCCAAAATTTTAAGCAGCCAAAATACATAGGAGATTGTAATCTACTTGTCACTCTGTTGAACTTGATTCCTACTTAGGTGCTCACTGAGTTTCTAAGTTCCACCATTGACAGCACTTTAAGAAAATGAAAATGCACTGCTTAGGCACACCGATGCAGAAATATTTGCAAATACACTTGGAGCAATGACTATAACACCATCACAGACATAATCTTTCATGAATACAAATCTATGTGGTTTGATAATTATTAAGGTATGTAATAGGAATAATCCTGCACTTTATTATGAGAACTGGGTGAAGTTTTGAGCTGTAGCCAGTCAGATATGAAGATCAAATCAATCATTTTCAGTTTTAAAAAGTCCACTCATCAGAAATGTCTTATTTAATTCTCCCAACACCTGCAAACATTTAAGCCTTCTAATACCAGGACATATTGAATCAAAACACCATGCCCTTGTCCATTGTGAACTCCTACCTACTCCTTTGAAACGGGGCCCCTACCTAAGCTAAATCTTCAAGGAAGTTCTTCTGGAGCTGTGTCCATATGAAAAATATTATTCAACTCAAAAGAATATCTCCATTACAACTTTATTATTTCACATGCTTGCAACATTAAGAACCATCATTCTCAATAATGCAACTGCTTTTTCCTGTAACAGTTACTGTCCAGTGCCACTCTCACCTTCTCCAAATTCCAGATGGACATGTTCAGCTTCCATGACTCGCTTTCAATCCGCTTGTTTTGAGTTGTACAAGAATTCTAGTTTTCTATTCAATTGCACATTTTGTTTCTCTGTACTTGCTACCAGAATTCTTGCTTTTAAAAATACATTACACTTACCTGTGTCCACAAAACTTTCAGACAAGATACTCAATGAAAAGGCAGGTATTTTCAGGATCCACTCTCTTTTAGTGTTTAAGGACATATCTTTAATCTCATCTTGTAATAGTTTTAATTTTGAAAACACAAGCTAAGCTGAAAAATTATTCTCACCAGGAGAAAAAAATCCTTTCAGTGAAGTGAAGCTCTCTCCAATCTTGTCAAAATCAGGCAGAAGTTTGGCAAGGTCATCTGCATCAGGAAGGGCTTTGATAAGCTTTTCTAGGAAAACAGTACAACAGCTAATGAGTAGGGTTTTTTCCTATTTTTTTTTGTGAACAAAAATGGCTTTGGCTGTAAAACCTAAGCAACTGTTTCAGAACACAGCTTAACTTTTTTTTAATAATCAATAAAAAGTTTCTTCCCACATGCACCTCCCCCCCATTAGTGTTGGGAAAGATTATCAGATCTGAAAAACCAACTGCTTTTATAGACTTTGAACTTTCTGATAAATTGGTTACCTCAGGTGCTTTAAAAATGTCTAAAACTTATTGCTGCATTTCATCACATTTCATACGTTACCCTCTCACATACTTTGTAAAGGATGCTTTAAATTACTTATCAGTGTAACTATGTTCACCTCTTGTACAGTTTAAGCAAAGCTTATTTTTCAGTTTCATAAATAAGCCAACTTTGCAAGTGTTTAAAAAAGGTTATTAGCTTTAAAGTATTATAAAAACATAGTGTCCACTGGCAACAAAATCAAGAAAACATTTGTCTCACTTATTCAGTCTCTGCATTTCTTTGTGCATTGCTCATACATGTGGTAAAATTTTCATAGTTTTTTTTTTTTTAATAAAGAACACCATTTTACTGCCCTGCATATATAAGAAGTAACTGTTTGGTTTTTAGAATTTTATCATTCACCTAAAAAAAAAATTCAAATAGAAAAATTAAAATAGTAAACAAAAGGTTCAGGAAAACAGAGTCTGTATTCTTCATTTTCTTTTCTTCTCTATCTTCAAGATAATTTTGTAGATGTAAGGTTCACTATTCTGAATTTTCAGTTGGTCTTTTATTCACACATATATTTTACTTACCTATTTATATTTTTTACTTTTAAGTATCATTCATATAGAAAGAATGAATTTTGCTCATTAATACTGCCAAAACCTGTGTAAGTCCCTTTGACCATGCTGCAACTCTCCTTTCAGTAAGAGGATATATGGCCATATGAAAGGACCAAGAACATTCTCAAATGAAAGAATGAATTACAGAATATCCGTGTTAAACAATGCTTCATTTCTTCTTACAAACACACTGATACAAATACCTTGGTAACACACACCAAACTCTAACAATAAACCTTCATTCAAGTGACAGCTATAAAGATGCTACTGGAGAGAGGCCCTGAGGACCTACACATTATATTTAAGTCTTTAGATAGAGTAATACTTTAGCTTTTGTGATACCGAAGTCAATATGTTCATCAAGCTCCCAAATGAAGTCAGGGACAATCCACTTATATTCATCGAGATCTGGCATCATGTCCTTCCACTGATCATATGTCTAATACAAAAAGGAAAAAAATAAATATACTAGAAACAGAAGTAGAAATATATAGAGAGAAGTATATGAGCAATCAATTGAACAGTAATTCCTACATATAAAACAGATTAACCCACCACCTTTTAGATATCAGTAATAATACTTGGATTTTTGCAAAGCCACACTAGTCCTCTAAATCTGTTTTGCATATTCACTCATATTTATTGTCATCAGTTAACCAAACAATGACCTCTTGTATTTTTGTGGATATACCAGGAACTACTGTTCTGAAGTATATAAAACCAAAGACAAAATACATAAAATAGCTTCCACAGATAAATACCTTCTTAGCTGTATAACCACCACCCACAGCAGATCCTAATATAAGATAGCGAATTTTGAGAAGCCTTGATGCTAGCCTAGCTAGCCAAAAGTTCCTGTGGAACTGGTATCCATATTTTACATTTAAAAGTTTTGTTTTGCGTAGGGGAAGACGACTAAGAGAAGACAACAGCTGAATTGATATCCTTAATGGAGCTCTTTGGAATTTTGAGCTTGGATAGCAGGGATGACGTGTACTTCGGGAAACAAGATGCAAATTTTGAAGTGGTGATTTCCTTTTTATTCCATAGTTGCTATTTGCTAGACTCCGGCAGATGACACTGAAAGAAAGAAATAAAAACTCTAAGTAACAGATTTCCTTAACACACCATTAACTCAATAAGCTTTTTAGAAGCAATTCACATTACATTTTAGCTGGTTACAGATAAATTAGAGCATCATTGTGAAGGTACAATTTCCAGCTATCATTGGTATGCTATCAGGAAAATAAAAAGTGGCAAACATTGTTAATGGGTACAGCATTTATAGTGATTACAGAAATAAAACCTTAAATAACACTTATGAGGCCTGTTGTGAATTAAATTCAACTTCCACGCTGGAATAAGGAAAGTAACAAGTCTATAGTAAAACACAGTTTGGGCAAACAGGACCATGATCACATAAAAGAACACCCAACATTTTGGCCTATCTTGTTACACCAAATGAAGTTCTACTAAACTTCTCTAAAAGTTTAGTTCAAGTTTGTAGAGGATTTTCAAATTTCAACCAAAATACACAGAATAAATTCCATTGCAAGATACATTTGTCCTTTTTTTGGCAAAGTAGATTTTCCTTTGGAGTTAAAGATGGATTTAATGACTTTTTTCAGTTCCTTTCACTCTAATATTCTGCAGTTCTAGGACTAAAGCATTATTGTTTTGTCTTCAGTCACACATAGGCAAGATTACTTCTGGAAATGGCTGTACCATGGTTGTTGGAGACTTCACTGAAGTAATTCAGACTTATGCAGGAGGGAGAATTTCAGTCTGAAAGATTGGACTCTGAAAACAGAGCTCAGCCATAAAAAGGCACATGTTAAAACACACAAATCTTATCAATCCTGCCTATGTCAGAACAAATACATAGGTTAGAATAAAGTTCCTTGTGTACTTTCAGTTACGCTACTTGCACGCTTCAACATCCTGAGGCAGCTTTGCTAGTTTAGGGAAAACACAACTGCTCTACAAAGGCAGTTTCTTCTGTAACTTTTTCGTCTCACCATTATATCAGAATGGTTAATATGAAGTCATCCACTAGATGCAAAATTTGGGCAAAGTTACAGTTCTCAAAATTAATGCTTCTCCCCTGATGTTTTTTTCCAAGTTTTACAGTATTATCAAGTGCATTTGCTTACAAAGAGGACAAATACAAAAGAAAGTGCTTCACACCACTAAAGTGGCAAATTATTCACCCCATAATCCTAAATCATAGAAATGAACAGATCTTAAAGTGAATCATATGCAATGGAAAATATTACAGCATTTTCTAATACCATGCTGTATATCCGTGCAGCTCTGTGCCTTGAGATTGCCACATACTAGAGAGGACATCGTGTCAGGTGTATTTCTAATGTCCAAGAAGTGGAAGACTTTTATTATAAAAGCACTTCTGACACAGTAATAAACTTTTGGAAGATAAATTAAAAATCAGAATTATGTGAATCAAGAAATAACCCTCTTAAAAGACCAATTTGTCCAAATGACTTATGTTTAGAAATTGAATTTAGTGTAACAGAAAGCTTAAAAAAGGGAACTCCACCGACTGTTGTGAAAGTCCTCATTCATGAGAGGCACCATGATTTTGAAGGGTATTCCCTTGATGCTGTATTAAACTATTTAGAAGGCAGTGCCTTTGCAATAACAAATTTAGTATCTAGAAAGAGGATAATAAGCAGGAGCAGAATAATCCCTAAAGAAGTAACAAGTCTCTCTTTGACATGGAATTGCAGGAGACTCAGAAATTAACCCCAGGTAGCACCAATACAAAAGTGGCTACATAACAATAAAAACCAAAAGTACCTCTGCACTGGAAGTGATCTTCACTGAAAAGTGGTTAAACCAAAACAATGCTATTAAATGAAGAAATTTAATAAATTCCAAATTTTAAGGCTCTGGAGAGCTGTTTTTAATAACAAAAATTAGCCTTCCAGACATATGAGTAACTCTGCCATTAGAACCTGGCTGACTACAGGCCTGCAACCTGACTACTCGTGCATGGCACTGAGATTATAGGCACCCTGTAAAACAAGAAAACGTGGCCTGTTACTGTTGATAGCCAAGCACTCCATCTGGAAGTCACACCTAACATTTTCCATGTATTGTTCCAGTTTAAGAGTTAACAGAACCCCCACCTCAGGGGGGACAAATTTTCTATAAAAATAGGTTATATACACTTTTAATAGCTACGACTGCAAAGCAGTCTTCCAAATACAATCCTCCAACAAGCACTGTGGTAGTTTCTTTCTCATTCAGCACTAGACAACACTTCTTGTCCTACTGCTGCTCCCAAAGCTGCCACGGAACGCTGAGAGGTTACCGGCCATTCAGTTTCACTGCTTCAGTCTGGAATCGTGCAGAAGAACGGTGAAAACCAAAAGGAAGGGAGGGAAGCGGCTGAGGAGGGCCAGCGTCTGAGAACGAAGGAGTCCCGAACTCCCTAGGAGGGCAGCAATGCGGGAGACGCAGCTTCCTTCCTCACTGCACCCCCAGGGAAGCTGAAGGACGGGGAATTCTCCCTCCTGGGAGCAGCAGCCCCACGCCAGCAGGCCTGCCCCGCGCCATTCACACACAGCCCTCGCACCCCGACCCGCTGTGCGGCTCCGGCCTCCCCCGGGGGCAGCTCCGTGCTCACGGGTGCCCAGAGCCTGCTCAGCCGGGGCGGGTGTTACAACTGACAGCGCGCCCTGGGGCAGAGGCTTCGAGGTCGGAAGAGGCGGGAAAAGGTCGCGGCTCTGGCGGCCGCTCACCCCGCACAACCAGGCCCGCCGGCGGCCCGCGACGCCCGCCCTGACCCCTATCACGGCCCGCCCCGCTTACCAGGCTGCCGCCGCCCGCGTCCGCCACATCCTAACAGCCGGGAGGAGCCCGTAGGAGCCGCGGGCACCGGCCAGTGCTCCGCCGCCGCGCCTGGCGCCCCGGGCTGCCGCGGGCAAGGGCAGGCGCAGCCGCCGCGGCCTCCCAGGCTGCTGCCGCCGCTTCCGAGCACCGCGGTGCGCTGCGCCCGGCCGGGGAGGAAACCGCGCCTCCCGCGCAAAGGTTCCGAGCTCGGCGGCGGCGCTGAGGGAGAATTTTGAGGGAGCACCCTCGCAAGTAGAGCGGATTGGAACGAGATGATTTTTAAAGTGAGATACAACCCGAACCGGTCTATGATTCTGCGGTTCTAAGAACCGGGCTTCTGGAAGTTGAGGGGGAGGGATTTGCCGGTAGGACCGCACGGAAGCGGAGGAGGAGCCTCGAGAGTTCAGCAGCTCTGTCCGTCTGCCCTCAGGCCGGCTCGCTTTAGTTACGTCATGCCCGAGAGGCTCACGTTAGCTAACATTAAGAAATAACGTTTCCCCTCATGCCCGATTTGAATCTTTCCCGCAGGAAATTAACTCCCCCCGCAGCGGACGCGGGGATCGTGATTTTCTTCCTATGTGCAAAAGTAGCTACGCGTTTGAAACCCGCCACGGATGACGTAAAACATACACGTGGGTTCAGGACTGCGCTAAAAGTTGTAGGGCTGAGGTGAGGCAGCGGATTTTGTCTCTTGCTTGCTTGCTTTTAGATTTATTTATTCAGAAACTGAAAGGACTCTATGAAATCTTACCTTTGCATTTGTATTTTACCCTGACCGGTTGTTCTTGTTATTTATAGGTTTTTTTTTTGTTTTGTTTTGTTTTTGGTTTTTTTAGGCATATTTCAATTTAAAAGCAAGAATGATTATACACAGTAGGTCATGATACAAAGAACAGGTTTTTTTATTTATAAACCAATATGTAACTCTGACTTTGAACAGTAGAGGGCATCACATAACTGAAGTTTCTAATAAAAGCGGCTTTGGAGGTGTTTTCTCCAGGGGAAAGTGAAACTGCTTAAGAAAAGGAACAAATTCCACCATCTTCATGGGTTCTGGATTAACAGATTTTGCTGGAATTCTATGACAGGTTGACAAACTATGGAATGATTACTGTTTTACACTTTTAATCTGTTTGGTTTCGGTTGTGAAGGTATAAATCTCCCTAATCGGGGTGTTCCGGAGGAGCAGAAATTGCAATAGGAGCTGGACTAAGCCTATGGATAGTGAATAGATTGGATGAGCCTTGATTCTTCCCAGCAGACCCAGGCTTGGTTTGCATGCAGCTCATCTCTCAGATGAGAGATCCAGCAGAGCCATCGAGCAGCCAAGAACCCCCACTGCACACTAGTCTTCTGCAGACGCTAGAAACAGCAAGGCTGACATTTGGGGGAGCAGCAAAAGCTGACCAGGCAGAAAACGTGTGTGTGGCACTCCTGTTTTTCACACCTGGTACCTCCCAAAATAATGAGTCATTTCCCAAAATCGCCAGCCTGCCTTTGGAAAAGGTACCTTTGCAGTTGTTTCCTGCCTTTTATAGCTTCTAGATAGCACTGCTTGGTTTTCCTGTGTAATTAGTTTTATCAGAAATGGACTTTATTGCATTGTTTCTTTCTAATTTTTAATTGGAAATTGTGAATCTCATGTAATAACTGGAGTTCCTGTTGCTGGGTCTCAGAAGACTGAAAGGATAAGTTGAGAGGCTCAAAGTTTGCCTCAGAGTTGCAGTGAGAGGGAGAGGGCAACGCTGAATCTGAGGTATGGAAAGCACCTTGTTCCCCCTTGATCTTGTTGCAACAAATCACCCTTAAAAAAGTTAGTACAGTTATATCCTTTCCTGTCTAACCTCTGAATGATCTGAGTTCCTTTTGAAAATGTGCTTAGTATCAAGACCAGGCATCTTAGTTCCAATTCAGCCTCCTCGTCACCAGCATTTTACAGCCCTATCTGTCCCTGTGCTGTGTGTACACTCACATCTGGTTTGCAGGTCCGTGCCTGGCTCCTGTTACTAGCAATGAGCAGCTTTTCTTGTATGAATTCACCTAGCTGCCAGATTTTCTCTTCTCTGTTCCCTGCATTTCTCCCATTTCAGTTTCTCCGAGCCTGCGCATGGCACGTTAGGCAGTGGTCTTTCCTGGTGCTTGAGATATCTGGATTTTTACAAGTCCATGTCATATAGAAGCAAAACACTGGTGAATAGGAACTAACTTGGCACCTCTTAACCTTTTTCAGTCACCCTAGCAATATTTTAGTTTCTTTCTGTATTTGCTGGAAGAACAGGTTTGCCCCTGCTGACCTCATTCCTAAAATATTTGGTGTGTAACTTCTTAAAAAGTAACAAAGGACAAGGAAATAGTAATGAGAATGATGAATCACAAGACTAATAAACAAAGGCAGCCTGACAGTAACAAAAAAAGGAGGTGATAAAACCTTCCATGCTGTGTTTCTGCCAGCTTCCTTTTGGCCTTGCTTTGGAGGTCAGGGACAGTTGTATCCAGCTCACTGACACTAGTGGGGAACTCCAGGTTCCCTCAGGAGTGAGTAAATAATCTCAGTGATGTTTCCCGTAGCTATATGGTGAGGTCAGAATAGTGATGATATTTTTAATACTGAATAAAATACTGGCTACAGATCCTACATGGCTGGATCCTAACAGTCAGTGCATAAATCCACCTGTACAAACCGGGGCCCCTGTTTCCAATGCCAGAGCTTGAGTTTTTCTCAAGGCATATGTGGGGATCACAGCTGGACACTTATTTGAGGCCGGTTGCTAAGAGTGTTAGCAACAACAATGCCTATTTTCCTTCTTATTTGGACACACTCCTGGTCTCCAGTGACTCCATAACCTCTCAAAGCAAAATATTCCCCTGTTGCCCTCCCCTGAAAGTTGTGTGCTAACAGCACTTGCTCATACCAATCAGAGTTATGACCTGGAGCCATACTGTGGCAGACACTTGGGAAATCTAACTTTTTCTGTCTTGCAGTGTCTTTGACCGAATTTTGCATGTACCTTCACAGTCACAGAACTCCAACAACACTGTGAAGGGAGGAGGGATGAATGTTACCTGCTAACCCCACGGAGAGGGAGGAGCTCCATTCTTCAACATCAGCAGAGTTATAAGGAAGGTGTGTACTCAGAGCACTTCCTCAATGTGGAAGTTCAGGCACAAAACACTGGAGATCTGTCCTGAGGGTGTGCTACAAAGTCTGCAGAGGGTCATCTCATGGGGGAAAATCCTGCCAAGAACCATTATGCACAGCTTAACCAGGGAGAAGAGAATGAGATGGTGAGTCCTATCCCTGTCTGTGTCTTTCTCAACTTGAAGCAGCAGATGGCACATGTTCTGCAACGAAAAGCTACAGTCTGTCATTTAGTTATGGATAATGAGGGTGTTCCCATGGCAGAAATATACAGTTAGAAAGGCAATTCTTTTTTAGTTTGTTTGTTTCAGAAAGAAAAAAAAAGTTCTTTGTGTCCACTGGATTTAATCTGTTATCTCCTCCAGCAGGGGATGGCTCGGCAGGTTACTGATGTGGTGTTATAAATACAGGTGGAGGTGGTCTTATGGGAGCTTGAGGGATGGGCCAGAGTGGTGTTCCTAACCATTTGACAGCTGAATCTTTAGGGTCAGCTCCAGTTCAGTGAGGTCTGGGACTCTTGGCTTTTTCTGGAACATAAATGCACATGTGTTAGGGTTGCATAAATCGCTAGGAAATGCAGTCTGTTGATTTGGCAACACTATTACAGCCTGAGCATCTGTATGAAGCTGGATTCCTAAGTAGAGAACTACCATCTTTCTTTCCAGAGTTTCCCAGGCAGGAGTATGTTTACCTGCATTCTGTAACATGGAAATAGGTCCTAAGTTTACATGAAGTGTCTGATCTACTGCATGGTGTTTCTCTTAAATAGTAACCCAGTGCATGATTGTAGTAAATTCAGTGCTTATTAACCACTTTGGCTTTACTGTGTCTTACAGACCAGCTATTCATCACGTATGCATTCTGTCTGTCTTAACGGGTTCTGATGGAGATGTCAGAGCCATGATGCAGCTGTACAGCAACAGTTCTCGTGCATGGCTGCTAAATGCAGTGCTTCTCAAGATTCTCATGCTGCAGAGCCACTGTAGCTCTGCTGTGAGTCTGTGTAGGGTTTTGGGGTGTACAACAGCCCCAGCAAAGCTAGTGAAACACATTCCCTTACAAGCTGACATGACTGTTCACTGTCAGAAATCCCGGAGAAATCTTCAAAATCTACTCAGAGTTCTATTTTAGGGAGAAGAGACCTTGACATGGAAAAATATGGACATTTGTTATCTGTAGATACAAATGTAGTTTTTCATTCAGCTCTCTGCCATCCAGGGAAGGGCTGATGTCAATATTATGCGTAATGCAAACCTAGGAAACATGGGCTGTGCTGGGGAATGCAGTTCAGAGTCATCCAGCAGTGTGAACTGAGCACTGCAGGAAGTGCGAGGCACTGCCTCTCGAGGTGGGGATTAATTATCTCAGTGCAATGCAGAACCCAACTGGCTCTGCTGCTGAGCTACAAAACCTGATGGCAGCACCCTGCTCTTGGCTCTAGCCCTGGTGCTGATGTGCCACCACTCCCCAGCTCCAAACGGGTGCTGGTTTTGTGTCTGTGCTCCACCCTGCCCCAGTCCTTCTAGGACCATAACCACCTCTTTCCACTACAGGCACTGTCACTAGAAACGCCAGAATTGAGCCTAAGCTAATTAGGTTTAAGTGGACTGTCTGGTGCTGTGTAGAGTCACATTATTGTACCCTGCGTGTCCAATCCCAGCTGTGTGCTGCTGAGGCACCCGAGCTGTGCCTGTGTGGAGCCAGCTGTCCCAGCAGCGTTCCTGTTTCTCACCAGTATCGTACTGAGCATGTGTGCTGTGAGTCCAGTGCTTGGGGATCCTCACTGTGAGTCTGAGGTTTTCCATATGCACTTGGTGTGCATGCAGTGTTGAATTGGTCTGCAGTGTGAATGAATCCAGGGTGTCTGGCAGTTGCTGGGCTCCCCATGCCAGCAGTGAGCATGAGCACTGCTCATTCACCTGGGATTCCCAAGTGAAAATCACAGAAAAAAGATTGAAAATGCAGTTGAGTAGTAAGTGCAATTAAAATCATAGCCAAATTGTGCCACATCGGGCAGGTGTGTGTCTTTGTAACATATACATAAGATAGAGAGGAAAAAAAGCTGTAAGAGAGAGGAAGATATCTGTGAGGGTGTCTGAGGTACTGTAAGAGGGCAAGGAAAAAAAAGTGTATAGAAAGGACAGCTAGTGTGTGTGTTTGTGTGAAAGAGAAAAAGAAAGTAATATTAGGTGAGTTACGTTGTGAAGAAAGAGACAAAGAAGGCTGTGCTTCAGCAGTGGAGACAAGAAGAGTACATGGGTAAAAGTGAATTATCTGTAGCCATTCTTTATTGAAATCATATATATTAAATTATTGGCAGCACTGGCACATGGTGTCCCAGTGACCCTGCAACATTTAAAAAAAACTAAGCCACAAAAAATATTTTTTAACATTATTTTTAACAGTCAGTTTAATTTACATGAATCCAAATTATTAACAAGCAGTTCTTGACTCCTCAAACAAGATCATATTGGCTGACATTTTGCAGGTGCCAGTCCTTCCAGAATGAAACAGTGTAATTAGTTTTAAAAGCATGCAAGTTTTTTGCTCTGGACATGTGATGCTTTCCTGTGCTGAATTAGCTGTCCATTTAGCTGAAGGAAATTGGGAAGCTCTAATGAGAAGAAATGTTTCTGTAAGTTTTCTTCAGTGTTTCCATTTCATCTTCTCAGATATTATAGTCCTGTATTTAGGAATAATCACTTTGGCTTAGGAAATCTACCCTGTATATCCTTGTGTACATCTTTGGGATTACTTTATATGGCTGGAGCACATTTGCTTGAATGAGAGGCAACTCTCCTGGTACCCAGCTAAAACTCAGTAATGTATATTCAGAGCATGAGATAATAGATCTCTCTTCGTAACCATTTGTAGTACTGGAAAGATCCAAGTGTTGTAAGAACACTCTGGGCACAGCAACTTGTCTCAGGGAGGGCTGAGAGGTATGGTAATAGGAAGGGATTCATTTTAGGAATTAGCTTGTTTTGTTTGGTTGTTTTGGTTTTTTTTTTCCTTCAGAAAGATCTGCTTGAAGATACTTCTGAAAAGCAGTAATTGTTGGCGGAATAGGAAGAGGGAGGGAAAACACAGCTTTATATCCTCTGCCAATTTGATGCTCCCCTCTGGACAGCTTGGGACTAAAGAGTCCCTTTGCACAAACCCTAAAATGCGAAGCGTAAGGCTTGAAGTGAAAAAGATTGTGATAGCCTTCAACGGGCTGCTGCTTCAGATTTGCCAGAACCCTGTCTTAAGCATGTGCTCCCCAGTTGCTTATGTCTGAAGGAATGGGACAACTGCAGTCAATCAGCTGGTGAACCCCAGTTTGCTGCTGCATGTTGTCAGCTGTCTGCCTCCTTTGGGGATGCCAGAATTCTGCAGGGTATCCAATACAGGAATTGTATATACATTCAGTTTGAAAAATATAACTCTTAACATTAAGATAGAATCTTAATCCTAGTGGATTCTTAGAATCCTAATGGAACAATAGTGAATGTTGCTACTGGTTTCAGAGAGAACAGGAACAAACCTCTGATGAAACAGGTTCTGCTTGGTAAGAATGAGGTTCAGTTATTAAATTCCTTGTGAATCTTAACCAGTCTTTGACGTCTAATCCTATTATCTGTTGTTATAGCAACAGGATGTTTGTAATGGGGTACCTGGCGATTGGATTGCCAGAAATATGATAGTTCACAGCCACAGTTTAGGATCTTTGCTGGTAGCTACAGGTCTTGTTTTCACCAAAGAAAATGGTGCCTGAACTTGTTTGACTTTTACATTTAAATTCTGCTGTGCAGATGACCTGGCAGTTACAGTTAATTTTTCTTTAAACATGAGTAACAAAGACTTGCTGGACACTGAGTAAAAAGCCCTTGAGTGTTGGCTTTGTATGACAGTAAAACCAGCTAAGAACCTTTCTTGGAATAAGCACATTTTCTGCCAACTGATCAGGTCTGGCAGCTCTTTCTGTCCAATAATCCATGGCCCCTTCCTAGACCCTTCACTCACAAGTTAAACCATTTTGTTTTAGTCACTCTTCTGTCTGTTGGGAGTCTCAAGACAAAGGGAATGTTAACAGATGAGGAAGCATAGTTTTACAATACACTACAATTTATGAAAAATTATTCTACAGAGATGTGATAAGCCCTACATACCAGCCTCTTCTGTAGACAGTGCTACCTCATGTGAGATAAGGAGAAGCCCTCTGGAGCTTTACAGATAGCTAATCTTAGCATTCTTTTCCACTATCTCTCAGCTGGTGCCCTCAAGAACCCAGGTTATTGGCTGTGTAATGTTGTATATGCCAAACGCACACAAGCCCTAAAAACCTGCTCACACAGTAGAAAAGTTGCAAAGGGGCAAATCTGTATTCATCAGACCCATCTTCAAAAGAGGCATGTCTGCATCCACACAGCCTCTTTGTGCAATGAAATACAACCCAGCAAAAGTAATTCTTTTTTTTTTCCTTAAGAACATAAACCTGACCTGATAATCACGTTCTTACTGGTGATATCAACACCAGGATTTCTGCCAGCCCTGGACGTATTGTTGGCCATAGTGAACATGCATTTGCTTGAAGATCTTTGCAATAAAGGCCTAGTGAATCCTGAATAAGCTTCAAGAATTTCTAAACTCTAATAACTGTAAGGCATTGATAAGCTTGATAAACCTGCTGAAAAAACTGCATCATGTGTGCCTCTTCCCTCCTTCTTCATACACATTGTGGATAACTCTGTTGTGGGCCTAATATTTAGCTTTTTTTTTGTTGTTTTTTTTTTAGATAATGATTTTGAGAATTCTCTTAAATAATTCCACTGTTAACTAATACCGTTTCTGTTTCAACAAGGAATTATTTATGTACTAAATGGGGTTTTTTTAACAAATGCAGCATTCGTTGCTGTAGTCCTTCCAGCTGAAGGCACAAGGTCAGAAAAAACACCTCAACCTAACAGAACATTTTATTCTGAAGTTAAATATTGAAAAGTTCTGGCCCAGGGAACTTGGGCACAAGTTAGGTTTGGAGCTCAGTGTATTTCCCTGCTTAGCTTTACTTCTCAATGATGTGGCTCAGGTAACCTCCTCCAGACTTTCCCAAGCCATGGGAAATGCTTTGCTTTGGCTTTAGATTCTTGCGTGGACATCCAGATACAAAACAGCAGTTAACAGCTGATGTTTATTCTTTCCCAGCATGCTCCCCGTAGAGCTCCTGAACACCTATCTTCAGAAATGTTGTGTTCATCAAGACACCAACCAATGAACCTGAACCAACAGCTGTGTTCATAGGGCAGCATGTGCACTGGGTCACAACAGCTCAAGAATATCTTTTCTTTCTTTCTTTTCTTTCTTTCTTTTCTTTCTTTCTTTCTTTCTTTCTTTCTTTCTTTCTTTCTTTCTTTCTTTCTTTCTTTCT
>JANIJG010006639.1:3858-30644 GCA_024611175.1 Megaceryle torquata
GTAGAGAGCCAGAAGGTCTCCCCTCAGCCTTCTCAGGGCTAAACAGCCCCAGATCCCTCAGCCTCTCCTCACAAGAGGCACGCTCCAAACCCTTTAGTAGCCTGGTAGCCACCTCTGTACCCTCTCCAGCACCTCAACGCCCTTCCTGTAGAGAGGGGCCCAAAACTGGACACAGTATTCGAGGTGAGACCTCTCCAAAGCCGAGTACAGAGGAATGACCAGCTCCCTGCTCCTGCTGACTACACCATTCCTGACACAGACCAGGATGCTGTTGGCATCCGGGCACACTGCTGCGATTCCCCTGTATTTTCTCAAGAGTTGAGGGCAGCCTGAAGTCAACGCACCCAAAACCCACATGCTGCGGGAAGCGCCCTGTGCTGCCAGCATCCAACCACCTCGGACACGCTCCACGCGCCAACACTTTCAACCCCCTACACCTCAACGCTTGCAAATAAGATTACAGGATCAGAAACTGTCGAATGGAGCTTGGTTTGTCTCCTTTATGCCAAACACACAAGCAGACACGTGTGGCACTCGTTCTAACGTTGGCTTTCCACAAGCCAGTCCCACAGGGCCACTGCTACAGTCTGTGCAGACTGTCTTGGACTCGAACGGAGTCGCCGTGGTGCTGGGCAGGAGAGCTTTCCCAGCAAGGACGCGCTGCCAAGCGGCACAGACGGGCACATGGAGCATGGGCAAAGCCCCGCCAGCCCCCCGTCACCTTCAGAAAGGGGATCACAAACGGCCGGAGGGGGAAGTTGGTCGCTTCTTGCAGCTTGCAGTGAAATTCCTCGATTGTCACCGTTGAGTTCTGGGAAAAGAAATTAAGAAATGAAATGACAATTTGGTGTTATTTTTAGACGTGTGGGAAACAGCTCCAAATGAACAGAACTGGAAGGGAGACTGCATCTGCCACTACAGGACTGACAATGTTTGCATCAGATCCTGCCTAATGCAGCCAAAAAGACTCAGGCCAATGGAGTAGAAATGCTGCACTAGGCGAGGGGTGAACGCTGTGCACAGCCAGGCGCTGCCTGGCCCAGTATCCTCCCAGCTCTGGGGCTGGGAGGCAGGAAACAGCTCCAGAAAGGCAGCAGGACCCAGCTGGCATCTCCTGCACCCTGGCCAGGTGGCCTGGGGCTGGCTGCAGGGAGCCAGACAGTGATTCCAGCTGCTCAGAGCTGCACACTGTCCTCTCCTCCTTCCTCCCTTCCAGCTCATCTCATCTAAGCCATCCACAAAGACACCACCAGCTCATTGCTCACCCCCTGGCTGACCCTGCACCCCCTGTGGCTCTATAGCAGGGTGCTCCCTCAGACGTGCAGCGTTCCAGAACCTGCACGTACAAAGCTCATCTCTGCAGCAAAGCCCTCAAGCAGTGGTAAGAACAGCAGTCAGAGAAACCTGGACAGCTTATTTCTTTTCTAGAAGGGTAAGCTGAGGTACCACCCTGCACCCATGGACACAGATATACCTTCCCTCTTCAGCAGTGTTTTGCATCCAGTGCTCAAGCACAGCAAAAGCCCCTGAGACCATGGAGAGACCCACATCTGCTCTGCCCACGCCAACCTTGGGAGCAGAAATACTCCAGGCTGCCTTTGCTATGTGCTGAGCCTCAAAAGAAACCTGCCCAAAAGCAGAGATCAGCCTGGTAGCAGCACTGAGAGCCACACTGGGCTACAGCCAGGCTGGCAGCACAGTGCTGGGCTCCAGGGTCTCTGTCCAGGCATGGACTTGCACAGCATTTCTAGCAGTCGCTTTGTATGCCTGCTAATTACCAGTCACAATTCCTCAGAAAGATCTGTTTGTTTCTTTGAAGGGTGTTTTCAGGTGTCTATAGCTGCAAAAGGGCAAGAGGGCTACATGTGCTGCTGGTGTACACGCTGCCAGTGACCCCAGCTCTCGCAATCCAAGGGCTGGAGCGCACAAGATGCACAAGAGCTATTTGCCAATCCTTTTCCTGCAGCTGCAGCTTCAGGCTGTCACAAGCAAAGAATCGAAGCCTTTGGTAACATGGGCAACTAGGCAACCAGCAAAGCAGCAGCGTGCCAGGAGTCCAGACCTCCTGCTCTGCCCCTGCAGACCTTGGCAAGGCTCAACCTTCCAGGACTTGTTTAAAACACGCAGGAGCAGCCCATAAAGAGGGGGGAAAAAGCCATTAAATACACCACTGCGTATCGTAAGTGAAATCTTTGCAGTGTCATGGTATTCTTCCTGCACTCGAGAATGGAGAAGCGGCACCAGTTTTCCAGAGCAAGGCCCTGCTAGTGCCAGGACCCTGCTCTCGATTGGCACCCCAGCTTTTCCAGTACCCCTTTTCCAGCACCCCTGACTGCCTTGCTGAGCACATCAACATTGAGATTGAGCACACCGATGTCAGGGCAGCACTAACAAAGTGGTGACTGGAACTGGTGTTTCTTTGTATGGAAGCAGACCAGAGGGAAAACGATGTGTGCTCAGGGTCAGGCAACCATGAATCTGCACAGGCAAGGAAACAATTCCCTAGTACAAAACTACAAGTTCCTCTGAATTGTGTGAAAAGTTTCATTTACAAGAAGAAACAGAGAAGCTCAGCACAGCCCATGGCTTCCAGTAAGCCCACAGCACCAGACCTGTGGCCTTTTCAGCTTTCTTTAAGTTCAGCTGCACACAAGCTCACGTCAAAGCCACTGGCCAAACAGCCTTTTGAAACCCACCACAGACAAGAAAAAAAGAAGACAGCAAGTTGCCCAGAAAACACAGACATTACAGAGCCTTGCCAGTCAACAGCTCCGCTCGCAGAGACACCAACAGGCAGGAGCCTGCTGCCCCATGGCCCGGGCCGGTGTGCAGGGCTTACCACGAGCGCCAGGACCAGGGTCCGGACCTTCTCCCCGATCTCTGGGGAAATGTCGTTGCCAAACTGCTGCAGGGTAGTGAGGAAGCGCTTCAACTTGCTGAGCTGCCGGGCACCACACGTGGCCGGGAGCTGTTGGTTCGTCAGCGAGGAGGAGGAGGAGGAGGAAGGACCGTTGCTAAACCTCTGGGGTGGGGATGGCGCCCCGTTCAGTGTGGGAGGGGAATGGTTTATTCCATTGGGCACTGCAAATGGGAGATAGAACAGATACTGAGCATCAGACAGTCGTGTCCCTGGGGTTTGGTGTCTAACAGGACCCTTCTTCCACTCAAGAGCCTGCTGCTGCTGGTTAATGGCTGCTGGCAAACGGGGAAGAACCAGGAGAGGGGCTGTGGCCAGAGCAGAGCCTGCATGCCGTGCTGAGGGCACCCAGCAATGGAGCTGGGCACCAGCAACATGTGTGCCTTCAACCTTCCCCTG
This sequence comes from Megaceryle torquata, assembly GCA_024611175.1. Taxonomy (NCBI): domain Eukaryota; kingdom Metazoa; phylum Chordata; class Aves; order Coraciiformes; family Cerylidae; genus Megaceryle; species Megaceryle torquata. Next base: position 7,175 of record JANIJG010006639.1, read on the forward strand.
AGCTCACGGGGATGCTCCACAGCCCCCAGCACGAGAATCACACACCCAGTCAAGGCATCCCCGGGGGTTTTCCTTAGGGGACAGCTCAGGTGTGACTGACACCACAGCCAGTGACTTCCCTGGCATTTCTCTCCTCTCCTGAGCAAGCTTCAAACTCAGGGCCACCAAACACCCCAAGAAACAAGGCTCAGCAGAGCAGACATCTCCATTCTCATCTGAGCATCCAGGGGAACACGGGGTCAGGCTGCATCAGGCCACTGTTGCAGCAGACCGAGCTCAACCCCAGGAATTAAACACACTTCAGCTCAAAGTTTACAGCCCTTGGCACAAATTAGCGCTTTATGGTGTGTGTCAGGCAGAAAATTACACCAGACTGGATCCAAGGATCCTTCCCAGCCCCACCATTCACAGTAAGTCATCAGTGCCCTTTGCAGCCAGGGACCCACTAGCTCAGGTGCCCGAGGAGGGCCGCCAGCACCCTGCCCCACAGTGCCCACCCGCCCTCCGTACCACCCTGGGCATTTACAGGGAGTTTCACAAACACCGCTGTTTTTTCCAACCTGAGCCCACAGTGAGCGTGTCCAAACAGACTGAAGGGCTGGAAGTTCAGCTCAGTGAGGGATTAGAAGAAATTGTTGACATCCCCACGCCACCGTTGTGCAATCCAGAGCCCTGTCTGAAAAGCAGCTGTGCGCTTGGGGCCCCAGCTCGGTATAAACCCAGAACTTCAGAGGTGAAGAGTATGTCATTGTAAATAAGAGCTTTAGCTGATCCACTGGGTTACCCTTAATAGCCCAGCCCTGATTCACATATGGATGCAAGCACCGCAGAGAAGGCCACAAGCTATAAAACCATTTCAAATGATGGCGTTCAAAGCAGAAGCGCCGAAGCCCCACTTGGCAGAGCTGTCCCTTGCATGCGGGGCAGGGGAGGGTGCCTGCCTGAGGGAGAAGCAGCTTGCAACAAAAGATGCCAGAATTTCTGCTGCAGCTTTCTGAGGATCATACTAAATCCTCGTGAGGATCATACTAAATCCTCATGACCCCAGTGAGGGTTTTTCAGAGAAGGCAGCAGGAAGTCCTTGAGCAGTTAAACCGCTCTGGGGCACACTGGGGGTGGAGGCTGGAAAGGTTCCACACACCTGGACCTGCCATGGTGAGCACGGGAGGGAACCCAAGAAGACTAACCAGCGTCAGTTAAGATGCAAGGGAAAGATAAGGCTAAAAAGACCATGAAAGGTAGTTCCTGCTAACCAGGGAGTGACAGGCTCTTCTGGGACATAACAAAGACACGTCCCTTCATAGACCGGGAGATGAGGAAACGAAGACACAGGTCAGAGGATGGTGGTGCAGAGAACTGCTGTCTTTTGGAGCAATGCTACCTGAAAAACTCCTGCCCACACTGGCTTCCCTGGGGCAGCAGGGGAACAGAGATGTCCTGCAGAGATGGTACATCCCTGCTGGGTCAGCTGCCATGGAGCACCAGTGAACGCAGAGCTGTGTGAAAGACAAGGCTTCTGGCGACTGCTCATAAAGAGCATTTACTTCACAATCAAAGTGTTATAAAGATGGGGGAAAGCTGCCCAGAGAAGCTCCTCTCAAACAGAGGCCTGCACAGCTCTGCACTCTCCAGCAGCTACAACCAAGCTGCTTTAGTCCTTTCTCTATTTCACTTGCAAATGAAAGAGTAGGAAGAGCAACGAGCTCTATTTATACCTCGGGAGAAGCAGAGGCTGCGTGACCCACCCAGGGGCTGAGGGAGACCCTCTGGGGAGGCTGCTGAGGATGGGAGCAGCAGCAGTTGATGGATTGAGGTGATGCCCGAGTGGGGTGGGCTCAGGGCTGCCGTTAGACGCAGCCACAGTATCTGTTCTCTGCATCTTTGGGCTCACCCAGCCTGACCCTCCTGCAAACGGCGTGACCGCAGTGCGGCTGGCGGTTACCGGAGCCCGTGCAGCACCGGGGCCGTGCCACCACAGACCACAGAGATGGGACCTCTGCTTCCAGGTGAGAAGATGGTGATGAAGCAAGTGAGGTGGTGTATGGAGACCGGTGGGATTACAGCTGAGGGCAGAGGAGGATGCTAAATTCCTGGGAACATAAAGGTCACCCATCACCTAGGGCTGCTCTGCTCTGTTGAATTCTGCCTCAGGTCCTCAAGACTTGAAGGTTTTCCTTGTTTCTTCAACCCTTTTATTACTGATCTGCAGGCAGGCACGGTCTTCCTCCAGCGTGCTGCTCCTCACCTGCCCCAGCCATAGGCTTTTTCAGCACGGGGCACACACCTGCTGACCCTGACCAAGACCCTTTAGGGCAACTAAGTAGTAAAAATAAGAATAAACTTCTTTACAAGTTGCATTTCTCATCTCTCTTGGAAAGAGCAATTAAGTCATCAACAATCAGCAGCTTCAGGCTCCTTGGCCCTTAGCAGCGTGCCAAGCAACCTCACTGGAAAAATTAATTTCTGTCACTTTGCTAATGGTCTTTTTCTGCCTGAGCAAAAGGAGAGCCATTAAAAACCCTTCAGCACATGAAGCTGGGGACAATGTGTCTGGCGGGATAACCTGGCGATTAGTGCTCTTGCCAGCACCATGCAATACATTAGTGTGTCCTGAAAGAGTCTGGATTGTACATCTCCGAAACCACTGCCAGCATGGGGCTGTGAGACATCCCAGCCAACAGCGTGGACAGCAAAGCAAGGCAGAGCCAGCCAGGGAGACACTCAGTGCAGGGGCAAAGAGGTGAAGAGAGCCTGGAAACTCTGTACGTGCCACATGCAAGGTCAGATAGCTCTATGCACAACAAAGGAAAGGGGCTTTGCTCCAGAATGATGGTTTTAAAAGACATTAAATGGCTTAAATGTCAGCTAAGGGAGGGGAAAAAAAAAAAAAAAGGAGTCTGTTCTCTTTCTAGGCTGTGAGTAAAGGCTGTGGGTCCATCCCATCTGCAGAGCCACCACTATGCAACACCCTGCTAAAAGACGTGGGTGCGAGGCCGTGCTGAAGCTGGGCAAGGCCAGCATCTACTGAGGCTTAACAGCAAAGATTATAAAGAGAAGATGGAGAAAAGAGAAGCTGGATGGACAGCAAGGAATTTTTGAAGCTGGGAAAAAAAAAAAAAAAAAAAAAAAAAAAAGGAAAACTTTCTAATCTCAGCTGCAGAAACGCTGCCTGCAAAGTGAGATAGAGCAGAGTGGGAATTAGCTCCTCCAAAAGCCCTGGTGAAAAGCCCAGCTCTGGGCTTGTTTGAAGCTGACCTGATAAAACTTCAATTTCTTAAGGAGTTTATGGTGGAAATCAAGGCTGCAGCTGCAAGGAGGAGGACTCCAGGCAGCACCACAAGGTAGGAGCAGGCAGGGGGGGATTACAGACCCTCTTATACATCCTGCCTATGTAGCAAAACAACAGGAAAGGCCCAGTCCCTCCTTCCTTACAGCCCTGCAGCCCTGGCTGACAGCTGAGACATCCCTGGTGTCTTCTACAAGCAGAGCTTTTCCTCGCAGCCAGAGCTGCTCCCTGGGAAAAGGAGCGTTGCTGGGGTCTTACGTGCAGTCGGGGTGAAGGACACTGGCCGGGGGCCGCCGGGGTTCACGGGGGGCAGCGGCGGCATGTTGGGAGGAGAGGACCTGGACTGTATCTTCACTTCCACGGGCGATCCGGGCATCACTGGCAGCCTCTTCTCACCAGCAACTGTAGGAGGAGAAGGTGGTAATGCTTAGGAATGATCACAGACAAGCATTTCCCTGCCCAGCACACAAAGTACAGTTGCAAAGGTGAAGACGAGCAGGGGGAAGACACAAGGCTCCCACACTGCTCCGCGTGGCCCCAAGCTGCTGTGGGGAAGAGGCAGGGTACAGCTCTGAGGTGCTTTGGGGGCCCCAAGATGCTGCTGGGCCAGCTCAAGATGCCCCCATTCACCATCCTCGTCTTTCAACCACATCTTCTTGTGCCAAAAGATGCTGCCTCAAAGTATTTCTGCCTGCTTGCTTTGCTTTCCCTTCTCCTTCAGATCCCCTTGGCACTCCCCAGCCACGTCCACACGCGCCTCACGGGCATGCACCGGGCAGTGCTGGTGAGGGGTGTCGAGGTTTCACCTCCAGCCCTGCTCCCCAACCAGCAGCCACTTTGTCAGTCAGCTCTCTGACCAGCTTTGCACATTTGCTTTTTACAAAGACCTTACAAATGAAGTGTTCCTGCACCAGGGTAAGTCCACGCTGCCCAGCGCAGCCTCCCCACATCCGCGCTGCCCAGCCCTGAGGTGGCTTCCCCAGAGACACTGCCACCTCAGAGTCACACAGCTGGCAACCTGGTTTTTGGGTGGGTGTGGGGTCCTCTGTGCTGGAAGCATCGGTGCAACATTGGCAATGGCTGTGCCAGCAAGTGACCAAAGTGGTCACGGTGCTGTAAAAATGACCCACTGTTGCCTGTTCACACCCCATTCTCTCACGTGGAGTCTCTAGTGTCTAATACAGCACCAGCTCACACCTCAGCTTCTTTTTCAGCCTCTGAGGGTCCTTCCTTAAGACCCAAGCTCTGGTGGAACGTCTTAATCAAATGGTGTGGCCATGCTGCCGGCTCCAGTGGGGCTGAAATCAGCTTCAAAATCCATTCTTGGCAGAAAAAGAGGAAATGAGGAAATATGTGCTTACGCAGGCCTTGGAGGACTGAGGGACCGGGATTTTTTTTAAAAGGGTTTGCCTTTTTTTTTTTTTTTTTTAAACCAGACAGCTCAGCAAACAAAGCCCAAGCACCTCCCAAAGCACAGCTCCCACGGGGCGCTCCAGGTCGCGCTGCCGGCAGCTCCGGCGCCCACCTGGCTGCGGAGCTCAGGACACTGGACGATGAGACGCGAGGCGAATCGCCCCTCTGAGAGCACGGCCACGGCTCCCTGCTCCTTGAGCCGCCGCTCGCCTCGCTCCATTAGCTCGCTAACGAGTTGTGACCGCGCTCCGGCGCATCCCTGCATAGGAACGCCCGCACGTTCCCAGCACGCCCATCTGCAGAGGCTCCTCTTTCACCTCTCTCCGGTGCAAGCAAGACTGGTGAATTTTCCCCGGCTGTTGTTGGCTTTTGGTGAGCAGAAAAATCTGCCGAAGCTTCAGGGCAGCAGCCAAGCGCATAGCTTTGCATGCAGGAGCTCGCACAGAAGCGAGCATCGCCGCTCAGCGTGGTGGCCGAGGTGGCACGGCTGAAAAAAGACAAGTGCAGAGGGGCCCTGGGCCACCCCGGATCAGCCCTGACGCTGCTTGTAGCCACCGAGGAAAGGTGTTAAAGCACACACTGTAATCGAATCAAAGCACAACGCAATCTGATTTGTAATCCACAGTTTTTACAGATACCCGTCAGAAATTGAGCTTTCCAGTCCTGGCAAAGCGATTAAATGCTGCATTCCCACAAAGCAGAGAAGCGCTGAATGGGTGGCAAAGTTTGGCACCGAGATACAACCACAAAACCTGCCACCTCATGACTGCTGACAACAAAAGCGCTGCTTTCAAGAGCGGAGGAGACGCGAACCGGCACCCAAGCCCCTCGTGTCGCTGACCTGGAATCTGCTCCGTGAGCCACCAGCACCTGCTCAGCCCCCCACGCACCAGGCTCATTTATTCTCCTTATGCCAAGCCATCGCTGAGCTAGAAAGGTAACAAATGAAATGAATGATTCCTAGCTTTATTTTTTTTTCTTTTCCCTTGCAGTTTGCAGGACAATTTGTGGAAGGGAGAGCAGAGATGAATACCTGCTGAAATCCCCCCTTTTCCTGCTATTTCAGTGCAGCTGGAATAACTGAGGTGGTGGGGCTAGAACTGCTATAAAACCTGTGTCTACAAAACTTCCACGGCAGAAACTTTGTGTCTTTTATTTATTTAAACCCACTTTCAAAATAAAATATTAACAATTTCTGGACTGTGTTTTCATGAACAGAGTGGGGACCCACCAATTATGCTATTAACATCTAATAATGGTATTAATATAATAGTGCAAACTACGATTCACATACATTTGGTCCAACTTTCCTACTGATGTGCAGACTCTCCCTGTCACAGCCACCCATGACTGTGATGTTCAGATCACAGAATGGTGGGGGTTGGAAGGGACCTCTGGAGATCGAGTCCAACCCCCCTGCCAGAGCAGGGTCACCCAGGGCAGCCCACACAGGAACAGAGCCAGGAGGGTTTGAAAGTCTCCAGAGGAGACTCTATAACCTCTCTGGGCAGCCTGGGCCAGGCTCTGTCACCTTCACAGTAAAAAAAATTCCTCCTCACGTTGAGGTGGAACCTTCTATGCTCCAGTTTATACCCATTGTTCACCACAGCACTGACGCAGGCACAGGACACCACACGGGCACACAGGCATGTGTCCACCAGGAGAATATGTTGGCAAGAGCAGGAGGCAAATAGCTGCCTTTCCTCCCACTCGAAATAAAGACAGCAAAACAAAGAGCAGGGTTTGTGCACGAAGTTAGGGACGTTTCTAGTGCAAAACATCTGAGCTCACTCACCCAGGCAGGGAAGGAAAACACTGCTAAACGACCCACACTTTTCAATCATAGCAGCACTAATTGTGCCTGTCCACCACTCGGTGCCAGCTGCTTGATGGCCATCAGGGGACAGAAACATGTTTGCTCAGAATATGGAAATAATTGCAAAACCAGGAGCTGACAGGCGAGAACCACGACCTGTCTGCACATCATCCACGGACAGCGACGTGAGGCGTGGGTCACGTTCTCCTCGGCAAGCTCTCTGCCCCCCTCCCTGCCTGCCCAGCTGCAGGCATGGCAAGGAGAGCATCGCATCCCTCCTGCCAGCCCCTTCCCCACTGCACCCCTCCAAATGCCAACACACTGCCACTCTGACCACATTTGATCTTTTTCAGCCCCTTCCTAGGAAACAGTCTTCCCCAGGTGAATATGACCAACCTGATACCACCATGCTCTGGAGAGCATGAAACCCATCTTTAATGTTTCTCCTCTTTCCTCCTACAATGCTCCTAAGGCACATTAAGAAAGCAGAATGAATATGGTTAATTTGGGGGGGAAGAGAATTTCACACAGAATTTTTAACCCCAAAATAAAAGTAGCTACTGCTGGGGTGCTGCATGAGACACCAAAACCAAAGCCCACGAGAAGCCAACACCTTCTTTACCGAGCTCACTCCTACAGACAAGAAGCAAAACAGGATTGTTAAATTTAAAATCTTCCTGCTAATGACCTGGGGCTTCTATAAACGTAGATAAAAACCATCTTTCTAAAACTTCTCCTTTTTAGCCTAGACACATCCAATCACATGAGCAAACCAGGCTGCGAACGAGGGTTTGAGTCAGCCTCGAGTTGACCTGGGGCTAAAAGTGAGATGGTCCCTGGAGAAACGCTGCCTTCCCACTCTCCTTCTTCTGCATTTCACTGATCAGAAATATTTACTGACTCACCAATGGCAACATTCTGGTGCTGCCTCCAGATGCGCAGAGGGGATGCTGAGCTGCTCCTCAAAACCCTGCAAGTCACTGAAATCATGCAAGAGTCCAATGCTGTAATAGATTTTTGGATGCTGATCTAAGAAGAATAATTTTTGTCAATGGCTGAATACTCCAAGTGTCAGAGCAGGACACCTGCCGAAACTGGAAACATGGGGTTGTTTTCCTTCAAGAACCCCTCCTTCCAAACCCTCCTGGGACTTAGAAGACTTGACAAATGTTGTGTCGTTAGTTTTCAAGCAGTGCCTGCAGGACACAGCTTGAACGTGTTTACAGAGCAACAGCTTTGCCATGAAGCTGCCAAACGTCAAAACTTTGCGGTGACACGTGCTCAGCTTTGCACCCAAGACCTGCAAAGGTTAACCAGGGAAAGAGGTGCAAGTGATGTGGCCACCCGGCCAGGGGGGAGAGCTGCCTTCCCAACCTTGAACATGATGGAGTTCCACACAGGAAGATGATTCACTCAGAGTAAAATGAAATCCTATCACAGAGATGCTGTTTTAGTCTTGGCTTGATGCAAGAATTTCATCTGCTCCAAAAGCTGATGAAGCCTGAAGAGCAGATTTCACAGTGACTGGAGTTACAGATTTCAGCTGCTGCAGAGCTGCTCTCTGGGCACAGGCAGCTGGAGGCACCGAGCAGTTTACACTGCGTGTCCTATATATTCGTGTGTCCCATTTTAGCAGCCCAGGTGTGCAAGAGACTCCAAAGCCCCAGAGCTTTGAATACACCTGAAACCCTTCATCCCTCTGCTCTGCAGCGTGTGCTGAAAGGCCCCTGTTTTGTTTGAGTCGTTGGTATGCACCACATTTCCTTTGCTGCTCCAGTTCTCATCCTAGCGTAACAAATTAAAAAGGAGCATATGTCAAGATGAACTGCAGCTGATGATTTTCTTTTCTGGAGAGGATAAAGAGCTAAATGAGACAACAGGGCAGCACGTCAGGAGAAAACCTGGAGTCTCAACTGGTGCTCAGAAGTCCCACTCTTGGGGGACCATGGCTCCAGCTCTCCCACATGGCAGCCCATTATAGAGGGGGCAGTTTCAATGCCTACTCGAGACAGATTTCAGTGTATTTATTTTCTTTAAAGAAGACCTCTGCCTATGGTGTTTACTACAAAGAGGGTGTTGCTGTGATAGGCAACCTCTGAAGAATGGCCAGCATTTACTCGCGTTGTAAACTGTATAAAGAAGCCACTTAATTCATCTCTTCATGCCTGGGGGTTTGAGAAAAGGGCAAAGGCACAAGAAAAAAAAACCCATAGTGAAACATTAGAGGGTATCTCAAGTATACTGAAATTTAAATTAACCCTTAAATGTCTTTGGCAATTAGAGAATAAACTAAGTGATGAAAAAGAAATGAAACCGCTGTACAAAGAAAACTGGATGTTACCTTCCCACCAAAAGCAAGATAAGGAAGAGCACCAAGAATAACCCTGGGGACAGACAGACACGGATGGTCTCCTCCCTGCCTGCTTCCCAAAGTTCAAAACATAGTTCTGACAGACGGCAGAATAAAATCAGGATGGGAGATTTAAATTTATTAACACGAAGCATGTTGTGAGCCTGTGTCGCATCCTTGCTGGGGCCAGGACTGCCAGGTTCCGTCTCCCCTATTTTGAAGGGGTGATGGGCAGTTGTGAAGTGCCAGGGATGTGGCAGTGCTGTGCTCTCTGCAGGGTGGTGTGATGCTCAGGAGAAAGCCTTCATCTGGCTGCCAGGGCAGAGCCACGAGCTTGCCGAGAGCAAGGAAAGAGAGAAAAAGCCACTGCTACGGTGCAAAAAGTGTGGCTGCTTTATATGAATCTGCCCCGTAGCATCTGCATGGGCAGAAGTTAACACCACCCAGCAACCTCTATGCGTGAGCACATGCAGTATGTGCAGGCTCTTAAACCCCGCTATCAGCTCAAGGCAGTAAAGCCTTTCCTGCTCCCTCGTGGGAAATGGTCTGTGGCTGGGTGGCTGGAGGGCACGTACAGCATGAACATCACTGTCTTCAAGCCATTCTTGAGGCGGGTGTAGGATTCCCCTCGATTCACTGTCACAAGTCTCAAGGTGGAAGGAGGAACCTGCCTGGCCTGGGAGTGATTCTGTAGCTCCCATCTATAAATAAGCTGCATGGGGTCGGAACTGCTTCTCACAAACCCCTTTGCCAGACTCGTGGACTCCAGATTTCTGTAGAAGCCAAAACATGAAACATATTGGAAAAGAACTAAGAGAAAAAGAGATTAAACATGAGAGAGCACTGCTTAACTAGCAGGTAGGCAGAAGTAAGGGTTTGCTTCTCCCTTGGGCAGTTCACAGGACAGAGAGACCAGACTCAAAATTAGACCCTGTCAATGAGGCTTTGGCCACTACAGTGGTTACACTGAAAGTCTGTAAATTAGCAAGCTTTGGGTTTAATGGGTGTCTTTTGAACAAAAGACTGGGTACAAGGGTTTGCCCAGGGGTTCAGAGTCTGAGGAGCGAATGCACGTAACCATTTCATACAGAAAGAAGGGGCTGAATCAGAGCAGATGTTTGCAACTTTCGTCTAGAACAGGCAGAATATTCTCATAACCTAAAAAGCCACTTCTCACCTCAAGAAGTTAAGAGCCTGAAATTCATACCTGCCTCTTGAGAACAAGGGACTGGAGAATCAGCCCAGTAGCAGCAGCTGAGGTCAAGTCTGGCAGGAGAAATTCTTTGGTCATCCAGGAGGCAGGTCCAAGATTGTTCTGGAGCCACCAGACAGACAGACACCCCCAAAGGCAATCCAGCCCGTTCCTAGTTGTTCATCAAAACAAGGGAGACAAGCCACACTCCAAAGCCACCTCCCTTTCCACCGGCCCTGCCACCTCAGATGACCACTCGAGCTAGAGGCATGAATTCTAGATCGCCTACAAGGCAGCAAAATGAACCCCTCCTGAGAAACAGCCCTTTGAACCAGCAGCTTGTTTTTTTTTCTTACATGGATGAGCGGCTCCAGTTTAAGATAAAGCGATACAAAGCTTGTCTAAATGGATAAGGAGACCACTGAAAGAGGGAAACAAAGGAAGGACACATATCAGCATCCCTTCCAGAAGCTGGCAGGAGCCTGGCTGCAGCCTAGGAGAGCTGTTTGAAGCTAACTAGCTCAACTGAAGGCAGGGAAGAGGCCCAAGCCCATCCACTGCAGCCCCAACACGTCTCCGATGAGAAGGACACGCTGCAGTTGGCTTGCGTCGCAGGGTTCCCTGTTGATAGTCTGAATGCAAACGAGAGGCAGCATCAGTGTAACCTGACCTGATAATGTAAATAGGGTGAAATGAAATATGGTTCGCCACCTCCCCAGCTTTGGCGAATGTTTATTTTGAATAACATGCTTATCTGCTCCAACTGCTCACCATCTGTTTTCAGTCTCCACCAAGCTAATATTTTTCACATTTAGGAACTGAGAAATGGGAAGAATTACATTTAAATTTTATTAACATCTTTCCTCTGCTCTAAGGTTGCCTTTCCCTCCCCTTGACGGCTCTAAGCCATCTGTAGAGCACCTCTGCTGTTCTCCAAGGCATGCAGATGAGAGGTTATCTACATGCAAAGCAAGAGCATCATTACTCAGGCTTCCAGAAGACACCATTTACTGCAATCCCTCCATCATCTGCTTCCAGACAGCTTCCCCCAAGCTCAAACTGAAATCACATCATCAGGGAAAGAGCCAATATTTTATCTTTTTGCAGCATCACTGCATCAAAAAGCGATGGAGGGGGAAGACTGAAGATAAGCATCAGAAACAAGGCAGCCAATACAGCAGCCTTAGGGGGAAAAAAGGATGATTGGGTTAGTCCCAGTCTGGTGGAGAGGGAGACGTTGAGAGGTTTGCAGTCAGGAATACATTTCTGTACAAATATTGACATTTGTTTGCATATAGGGTGGTTTCCAGAGGACTCCCTTTGCTCGAGTCAAACACATTATTATAATTTACAACCAGAACTGGGAGACACGAGCGTGTCACATAAACAGGTCAGCAGCCAACGCTGGCCAGCTGAGGTCCTTCTCCATCATCCTCCCTCCAAGCCAAAGCATAGAGCTGGCCAAGATGATACTACAGCATCTGTTGCAGTGGGTTAACTTATGTTACTGTGCGGATACTTCCCCCACTAAATGCGACCAGCCTATTTTTACCCTCTTTAGCTTGGTTTTATAGCACATCTAGGCTCCTGAGCTGTAAGATGCTGTGGGAGTGGAGAGGACTCGGCATCTCACAGGAGAGCCTCGTATCACACGGGAGGGAGCCGCTGAGCCTGGGATAGGCACTTTATAAATCAAAAATAAACGCGTGTATCTCCATCGCCATCGAGTCCTCTCCCACACACAGCTGTTTCACTTGAAATCTCAATTCAATGTGAAAAGCAGATAGAAGAACTTGAAAGAGCAAAGTATGTTATCGTTCACAACCAGTCCAGAAAGCAGTTAATAAAGGAAATAAGATTAATAATTTATTGCTGAAGGCAGACTGCAGATCTTTATCTGTCTTGCCCTTCAGTGATTTCTATAAAATCCTATTAATGTGCTTGGCTCTGCAAACTCATCGGTAGCACAGGTTGGATTTGGCAGCAGTTCTGCTGTGTTCCCACCCAGACACGATGGTTGCAGATCCAGCTCTGTCTTTGTCTTGGCCATGCCAGACCCATCAGCACAAACCCACCCACCACACGGTATCCCTGCCATCTTCGATCAGGTCTCTGCTGGGTCCTACCAGGGTGCAAACCCACGGCTGCAGGAGCCGTGCCACAAACTGTTGCAGCCAACAGCCTCCGGTCTGGGGTATACATTAAGTCCTCCAAATTCTGGTCATCTTGCTTCTACAAGAACCCAAAACCACTTTGGTGTGGTACCCTCCACTCTCACGCTCTCTTTTCCAGGAAGGAGGGAAGAAATAGTTACTCAGACCTTGAAAGCTGCCCTAGAAGCCATTTACATGCAGCACGGCAGCCACCTGGGAGCTGGTGCTGCTCTCACCAACATCCCGCAGCAATTCCCATCCTGTGCTGCCTGTGCCTGCACAAATACAGGCTGGGGACCCAAGTTCATCTCCTGACATCCCTGCCACCAGCCTCTGCTGATCAGCTGCCCCAAAGGGATGCAGTGAACACTGCCAGGAGCCCACTGTGACTCAGGGTGGGGAACCCTCCCCATCCTCGCCAGCTCTGCCCCCATCAGAGCCAGACGCCCCAAAGGGAGGGATGGGCTCCTGGAATATAACCCAGCAGAACACATTCCTGAAAACCAAAGCCCACAGAGCAGCCAGTTTTAGGATGGGAAGCACTCTGGGGGGAGCTCTCCTCTCTCCCCAGATCCACTCCTCTGGTTGCTTAGACCTCTTTGGCCAGGCTTCTAACCTGGGACACCAGCAAGGGCTGGGCAGCTGTGTTCAAGTAAGGCCAGAGATGGTCACTAATTCATTTGGTTAGTTACTGCTGAAGTATTCTGGTAATTCGTCATTAGTTCATTATTCCTTTTAAAGTTCCAGAATCAGGACTTTCTTTTTTTTTAAATCATCCACTCCTATTACAATGTTAAGAACTACTTACTCCTCCCCACTATTTACTGATTAGGCTAAAGCAGCCTGAATGAAAAATGAAATCAAACAGGCAATTATCACAATCATGGAAAAATTAGTTCTTAGAAGTCTCAGCCCACTGCACTGCTCTCCAAATCCTCCAACTCAGAGGGAAACAACAGCGGTGGGAGCAAACTTTCCAGATGGGAACATCTGTCTCTCATTTGCTGGGGGGAAGAAAACACCAGGAAGATTAACGGCTCCTGAGTCCGGTAAAGCCCAGACACAACACGTACACAAAAGGGAGACCATTTAGAAAGAGATTTGGAGCAACAGATTTTTTTTTTATATATATGATTATTCATGGGGATGCTACATACAGAGGAAATAAGAGCTTGAGTTTCACTTAAAGTAAATTCAATGTATAGTCAAAGTAAGGATTGAGTTAACTGCACTTATATGAATAGTATAAGGCACTTCCACAATCTCAGCTACTTTTTAGATAGGAAAAGTCATTTAGGAAGTTGGCTTTAAGGGGTTACCTCTAAAAGGTCTGAAATCCCTCCATGCCCAGAGCAGCAAGGATGTGGATGGGGCAATTTGCCCCTCTGGGGTCCAGAGAGCAAACACCAAGTTTACTCCAGAGAGTAAACAGTGACCCAGCACGCGGGAAACTTGGGGCTGAAGGAGACACTGACCCAGTGAAAGTCCATCCCTCTCGTTCGGATTCTTTAAACCCTGCTGCAGTTCAGGGGCTGCATTTAGGAGGGCAGGAGCCAGGCTCCATCCTCTCCCCCGCCCGTGCACACACCGTGCAGCCCAGAGCGAAGCGATGGCCACTGACGCTCGTTTCTGCTGCGACCCAGAGGCACCACCGACGTGCAAGGTGTGCAAGCCACCCTCTGCACTTCAGTGCTGAAGCCACCGCTCCACGCGCAGCATCGGGGGATTAGCTCTGCAGAGAGGGACCTGGGAGTCCTGATGGATAACAAGCTCACCATAAGCGAGCAAGGTGCTCTCCTGGCCAAGAAGACCAGTGGTCTCCTGAGGTGCATGAAGAAGAGTGCGACCAGCAGGTAAGGGAGGTTGTCCTCCCCCTCTATTCTGTACTAGAGAGACCACCTCTGGAGTATTGTGTCCAGTTCTGGGTTCGCCAGTTCAAGAGAGACAGGGAAATACTGGAGAGAGTCCAGCAGAGGCTCTGAAGACACCGAGGGGCTGGAGCATCTGTGGCCAGGAAAGGCTGAGAGCCCTGGGGCTGTTCAGCTGGAGAAGAGCAGCCTGAGAGGGGAGCTGAGCAATGCTGAGCAAGAGCTAAAGGGCCCCCAGGGTTCAAGAGGATGGGGCCAGACTTTTCACTGGTGCCCAGTGACAGGGCAAGGGGCAGTGGGCTCAAACTGGAACCCAGGAGGTTCCATCTGAACAGGAGGAAAAACGTATTTCCTGTGAGGGTGGCAGAGCCTGCCCCAGGCTGCCCAGAGAGGCTGTGGAGTCTCCTGCTCTGGAGAGATTTCAAACCCACCTGGACAATGGAATCCTGGGCCCCCTGCCCTGGGTGACCCTGCTGTGGCAGGGGGGTTGGCACCAGATGATCTCCAGAGGTCCCTTCCAACCCCCACATACTCATATATATATACACACTCAAACTCTTCTTATTCCTAATTAATGGCCTAGTTCTTGATGTCTACTCAATACCCACCAGTTTTAGCTGGCCTAAGCCCTCTCTAGAAGAGCCCCAGCCTGCTGTGCAGAGTAACAACATTAAACACAGTTAATTCTGAAAGGACCAAAGCGTTGAACTTCAGAATCGATGCAACTGCCCTTAGAACTTCAGGCTTTTGCCAGCACTGGTTTTAAACCAAAGTTATCCTAAACTCTGCTGAGGTATAAAGAAAATAATTTGTTACCAGAAAAGCCCAGAGGTTACGTAGAAGAACAAGAGAGATTGTGATTTTGGAAATGGAAATCTTTTTATCTTCCTGCTTAAGCTAAACACCTCAGAATAAATAAAGCTGCAACTTTTGTACCTGTAAAATGCTGGGTGACCCAAAAGGGGAAAAACCCAGTGAAACTCTGACCTTTGCAAGCGTTTTCCACCTTAACAGAGGCTTTGAGACAGCCTTTAGCATAGGACTTTATCTAGCACTCATAAATCCTTCTGCAACTTGGATTGCTGGCCATTTAACAAGCAGCTCCACCCTTCTGCTCTCCAGATGAACCAAGTGCTGCGCTCCATTTTGTTACCTCCTCTCCCACCCAGCAGCAGTACCCACGGCAGAGCCCTGGGAGCAGGGTTTAATTGGCATCCTCTTATTACTAATTAGCTCTGAGAGGCTCTCCACAGCTTGGAATGGTCAATAGAAATGCATCCCCTGATTTAAACAGGCTTTAGAGCAGCAGAGATGCTGGAGCAGACCCAGAGGAACAATCCCACTGCAGCTCCAGTGCAGGGCCACCACTGCTGCAGCCCTTGCTGGGCTTCTCTGGTTGCAGGTACTGGTCTGGAGGAGGCTCGGGGAGGCTGTAGGGTTGTCTCACCCCAGGGAAGTGTTCCCAGAGGATTCTGGCTGCCAAGCAGCTTCTCCACAGCACATCCTGCACAAGAGCCTCTTGCACGGATGCTGTAATTTGAGGTGTCCAAGCAGACACCGCAGCAGCGCTCGTTGCTTAAAAATCCATCAGCAAGACCTCACCAGAAGAGATCTGAGCCGCAAACTCATCTCAGCAAACTCCAGGGGAGAGCCTGGGGCCCCACATCCCTTGGGCTGCCCTATGTTCCCAAAAGAGCTCAGAAAAGGGGACTCTGCAGCTGCCTTTCAGCAGCGGCACGGCTGCAATGGCTGGTGCCGGCCGAGCCAAGCAGCCCTGGGTGGCAAAGCCACAGCTACGGCACCTCAGCAGCACCGGGGGACACACAGCCCCCTTCTCCCCACTGGGTGCTGTGGGGCTGATGTTCCCATGGCCTCACTGGGTGAGCTACATTTCCAACCCAAACCCTTCCCAGGTTTGGTTTGTTTTTTTTTTTAAACTGGATCCTGCAGGTTCCATGTTGTGAGTCTGGTTCATTCCTGGAAGCAAATAAAAAGTCATGGTCTATTCTGAGATACCAGACCCTTCTTTTTCACTGCCTGGTGTTTTAGATCCCAGCTCTTAGTTTCAGTAGGAAAAACAAGCTGTGGCAGAGGAGGCAATTTTCCAGCTAGTTCTGTAAGAAATCCTAGCAGATGTCGAGAAGGATGCTGTTTCTGGGTCAGCACAGAGAGCCCCTTGGCTGAAAGGCTTCCCACGAGTGGTCCCTCTGCTCACTGCAGGCTGAGTCCCTGCTGTTTGGAGCAGTCCCTCAGGGAGATTCCACTAAGCAGGGGCCAGTTCACTGCCTGGTGCATTTTTAACCCCAGGCCCCAGGCAGCACGGTGATGGTGTGAAGCTTCGTGTCACAGTGCTGGGAGAGCTCGCATCCCAGCGCCACGGCTCCTGGGGCTTCAAGTCCTGCCCACCACTGAGCCTCTGCTCCCTATTAGCTGCTGGGAACCAGTCTGGTCACACACAGCACCAGCTTCTACCAGGATGTGCACAGGTTGGTTTGTTTGTACCGAAGCTCCCACAAATCGTTAAGAGGATCTTCTGAACCAAGAGGTCTCAAGAAAAAGAATATCCTGGTGCCCCAGACCTGAGGCTCCTGGCTGCAGACTGTCAGCTCAACACCCATCTGCTCTCCAGCACCCCATGGGGAACATTCCAAGTAGCTCATAACCATGAAGCTTTGGGGATCAAAACTGCAGGTTTTCTGGTGGCCACATGAACCAGGAGGAGCATCAAGAAACACCATGAGCTGCTCTGACAGTAGACAGAGCTGGTGTGGGTTCTGTGGCCCAGGCAGCTCCAGCAGCACCCTGCAAGGCAGCAGGAAGAGCACCCACACGTGATGAAACACGGCAGAAAGCTGCCAACAGCAAGGTCTGCTGGACTTCTGTGTCATCAGAGAACCCCAAAACCTTTCAACCAGAGCAGCGAGAGGAAAACACAAGCCCCCTTCAGGAGAGACAGCTGGTCTTTCCACCCGAGCATCCCTGAGATGAGACTGCACCTTCTCAGCGATCCTGCCTTGCTGGGTACAACAAACAGGAGCACTGCCCACAACCTGGACAAGTGTTCAGTCCTGCGCTGCCGAGTCTGCCTGGAGGGGCAAGTGCAGACACACCTCACAGAAATACACAGCCTGTGTTGGGCAGAGTCACCCCTGAGCACCTCAGAAGTTCAAACAATCCAAGGTAAAAGGGGAACAGCTTGAAAATCATTAGAGGATGAAACAGTCAAATTTCAAGAGGATGGATTCAAAACCATCACAATTTCCCCTTAAAATCATCCAGTAATTGAAGATTTAAGAACTTTGAACGTGGTTATTAAAGATGTGCAAGAGGAGGTTTAAGTCAGAAGCTTTAAAACAACAATTTAAGGTACTAATATTACTGGCCCCAGAGAGTTTAAATTATTCCTCTCTCAGTCCTCCATCTTCTGAGCCCTGCTGCCTGATCATTTGGTTCCCATCACTGTAAATCGACCTAAAAAAACCCATCACTGACCTAAACCAAATATCCAGTACTGAGAAAAAATGGATTTCTTACAACATGAAGGCTGCTGCTGATGCAGGGAGCCGAAGCTAACCCTAACCCTAACCCAGGGAGAAGCGGTACTGTGGACTTGGTGTTGAGAGGGGGAGGGTATCCTGTGAGTAGGGAATACCCAGAGTAACACAGGAGCTACGCACACAAGACAGAGCCAAAGTACCAGCACCAGCAGCCCCATCACCACTACCAATAACTGGTAAATAACAACACCTAAAAGAAGCAAGGCCATTTCTTAAAGGAGGGAGAAGAGCTCCTGACAAAACAGCACATTTAATCCATAGCAATCAATCTGACCACAGAGAGGAACAAATAATATCAAGGACACTCAAAGCTATTACCAAAAGCCAAAGTTAAGCTAGAAGAAAAACAAACCTGGTTGTTAAGCACAGAACAGGTACAAGTCCTGGCCATCTGGAGAAGGAAGCAATCCAGCAGCTCGGAGACAGAAGGGCTAGTTTAGATGAAAACAATGCTCAGTTTTGCGGCAACAAAACAATCCAGCCCAAGATAAAGCATGATCCAAGTTCTACCACAAACCCCAACTGAAGCAATCAAGGAAGGATACAGAAAAAACAATCCCCCTTGGGTCCATGAGGTCATACAGCTTGCTCTCTTTTCCCAATATAAAGCAGAGTCCAGCAGGGATTCTCCTTTCTCTAGGTGGAGGCTGAAGAGCAGGAGCTCATCCACCACCAGCCAGCTCCAGCGTTCAAGTTCCACCAAACTTTATCCAAAACTGGGCAAGTTGTCCAAGAAATCAAGAAGAAACTTGGAAAAGACTTGAGAAGTCTTTTTCATCTCCATGATTTACAACTTCCTACAAGTGCCAAAGTCTGACCTGAGCGTGCCAAGCATCCCTGACCCCACAGCCTGCTGTGGGTTTGCTGCTGCAGCCCCTGCACCAACTCTGGCAGCGCTAATGCCCATCCTGCTGCCCTGTCCAGGTACCCTAGGTAGCCAAGACTCACTAATCGCACCGTAACTCACGCCAGCTCTCGAGAGACCGCGCTTCATTCGCTTGGGCGCTAAGTACATTAACTGCTGCCCAGCCAATATGCACTGCGATCAATGACAGAGCCAGGCACCCTGCCAAGATAACAATTCTGCCTCTTAAAAACACTCCCCCTGTCACTACGCAAATTGCTCTTCCCCTTCACCCCAAACCCGATCAGCACGTGGAAACCCTTCCACCGTCCCACTGAGCTGGAAGCACAGGGGCAATGCATTTAGGGATGGGTTTTAGAGGTGTTTAGGAGCCTGATGATGTAGATGGGGATGCCTGATGTGGGCACCTACACACTTTTAGCAGTGGGGCCACTGGTGCAGTGCTGGACGACCACAAGCCAAGATCTCCTGCAGAGCCCAGGTAAGGAGAGATGGGGGTGGACAGGAGAGCCATTAAAGCTCACTACTTCTTGGTCTCTTCAGGGAATGATCTCAGCAGAGATAGACACAGAGCAGTAACCATCTCTGCTGTGCCTCCTTCCCCTCTCTCTCATGGGCAGCAGAGGCAGAGCTTTTCCATGGATAACCTCTGGAGATTCAGTGATGCACAGGGATGATGCACAGAGTGAAGGTGTTGGCTCAGCTGCTGATGCACTTGCTATCAAAGCACCATGCTGCAACGCAGCACAGAAGACTTTCCAACTGTCACTCTTAGGGCTGTCCTAAACTACTTACCAGTACTAGTCAGCTGATCAGCAGCTGGAGCACAAGAGAAAGACAAAGACCAAGAAGCGCAACTACCAAAACAGCAAGACCAGGAAATAGAGAGCCCACCTCACAAGCAAAAAAAAAAAAAAAAAAACCCACAAAAACACAAACCAAACCCCAAGAAAACAACAAAACTCCAAGTTTGTTGTAAGCTGCTCTTCTCCTCCCCCAGTCACAGCAAAGCCTGTGACACAGTGCCTATAAATTTCCTCTAATGACGCGGCAGCGAGGCAGAGACCCATCTGTGCTCGGGCACAGGTGAGACTTTACACTATCGTGTAAGTGCAGCCTGCCTTTCAATTACACTCACCAGCCCATTAGGCAAATTAGATTTGCATACGAGAGGATAACTAGAAAGTCAAAAAACAGGCCCTGAAGTGACATACGTTTTATAACCTACACATCCCTGGGAAGATGCTGACGGTAAGTTTGCTGCTGAATCCAGGGCTACATTAGATGTTCGTGGTCTTCAGGCTGGTGTGATTTTGAGACCAGTCTCTCCGCAACGCAGAGCTGAAGCCAGACAGAGACATCTGCGTGCCCTGCATCCCACCTCCCTGAAAATATGCCCATTTCTGCAGGGCTCTGCATCTTTGCAGGCTCTGCCTTGCGGTATGCTTGACAGTAGATTAAAATATTACTGGCCCCAGAGAATTTAAATCTATTCCACTTGAGTTTCAGTAAATACACAGCTAAACTACAGAATTATCTCCAGCACCCTGAGAAGGTGCAGCAGCACATGCTGCCCTGCAATATGGGATTACACTGCTGTTCCATGTCACCGAGGACATTTGTGGGGACTAAATGGTTCTGCTCAGGTGATCCTGAAGAATTAAATCTGCCTGTACGTGGTTTTTTTTTTTCTTTCCTGGTGAGTGTATGCAAAACAGAGACAACCTAGCTCATCCCTCAGAATCCAGATGGCACTTGCAAACCTTGTCTGTGTATCAAATGTTGTTTTTTAGATCAAGTGTCCCTGGTTGACAACACAGAACTTCACGATGCTATCTTTAGACAGGCTTCTCTGCAAAGAAACACCCTTTGAGCATACGTTACAGGGAATATGCTAATGTGGCAGGGTGTTTTCAGCGGACACAAATGTCTCTGCTTCTGGGAGCTCAGATACCCCAGAACAAGCTGAGCCTGGCTGAAGATGAAGGGTCATCCAGCTCCCCTATTAACACTAAGCCCCTGCAGAAAAGACGTGTCGGCGAGTTAAGATTGCGGAGAAAGGTTAACGTCCACCACTGGAGACATGCAAGATGAGCTGACAGCAAAGTCCACTGACGTGCAAGCACCAAAAAAACCCTACTAAATGAGTTAGAGGAGCAGAAAACAGACAGCAAAACCCGAGACTTTTCAGTCCTTCATTTCTCCTGCAGGTTTAGAGATTCTTACCCTACCTTCCTGTTCATCTAAATGCCGGGGTCTGGTAATAAACCGCTGGCTTTCTTCCTCAAGGTCTTCATCTCCTCCATAAAGATAAAATCAGCACATGCAACGTGTGTATATATATATAAAAAAATTTTTTAGTACAGCCTATTAATAAAGACCAAAACTCTACACAACTTTCAGCGTCACACATTCCTGAGATGGTAACGTTAACCCTTGACAAAGAAAAGTTAGTCGTAGGTGTTAAAAATTAAATCACCAACCCTATTTGTTTTCTATGCTCCCTAGCTCCAAGAACAAGAATCAGAATCATTACCTGTGTGTGAAAAAGCACAAAAGCCCCCTGACCTGCACACACTCCCACTAAGCAGCAGAAGGGCATTACAAAAGCCAGAAGACAAAGGCAGCTGTGGCAGCAGGAAGGGTTATGAAACAGCTCATCCCCAGGATCAGAAGGTGACACCAACAGCAGCAAGGTGGCTGAGATAACCCCTCGTGCCTGCTGCTGAAAAGAACATTTCAGAACAGTGACATCAGGTAAAGCAGCTTCTTTTGAAAAAAGAAAGTGATCCAGGAGGTAGCTCCTCACAGTAAACACCATATGGCCTGTTAATTTAATTAGGGAGAAGAAACCCCCTAAGTTTGAGATTTGACTTTGAAGGCTTTAGAACGAGTCTGAGGAAAACAGCTCAAGGTACTCTCTCTGTTGGGCTGTTTGTTTGTTAGGTACTCTACTCTGTTGGGCTGTTTGTTTGTTAGGTACTCTACTCCGTTGGGCCGTCTTGACAGCTCCATCCACCCTTCTGAGCTGGCTTAGCTGGTGGCTCTCCCCACACCGTACAGCTGCTCTAAGGGGCTGGTTTATGTTTTATACATCCACTACCAGATGTGTACAACCTACACTACTGCACCTGCACAGCTGCTTCCCAGGAAGTTCTGGGTGGTCCACGCTGGGCAGCCAAGCCAGGACAGGTCTGTCTCAGGAAGGTGGTTGGTGCAGTAAATAACTCGAGTACTTCAGCTAAACCCATCTGCTCAGATACCAACCAGAGCTTCCATTTTAAATTCTCACAAGCCCATGAAGACAGGATGGACCTCAAGGCTGAGGGCAACCTGACCAACACCAAGACACAAAGTCTCAGCACAAGTCCATTCCCAATCTGTAAGTTTGCTTTCATAATCTTGAGATCAACCAACCAAGCCCCAGCCATTCCCAATGACTCACTGAGGCATCTGCTTCCAGACTAGCAAGAGGGACTCTGCCCACAGAGGCTGTTATCAGAACAAAAAGTCATTCTTTGTTTTGAACATGCCTTGCTCTGAGGAGAGAGGAGCACATCTAGGATCTTTTCTAGCTAGAGGTTTGCATATGTACATCTATGCTGTAACAGGGGACTGCAGCACCACTGTCACCCCAAAGCACCCTGCCAGGTCTCAGCATGAGCAGACATCCCACAGCTGCTGGGGCACCGACAAGAACACAAAGGCACAAAACCTACTGAATATCTGTGAAATAGCCTCACAGGCTGTTAACAGCTGAGGCTTACTGGGCTTTGATGGGCTTTAGTCTTCAAGCAGCCTGTTCAGGCCCAGGCAGTAGGATGCAACACGTCAGTCATGGTGCTTTGAGGGCTATCATCCCACAGCAAGCTGCTTTCTTGGGAGCCACCAGCACAAACCTCATCAGCTGCAGTGCTGCAGCACAACAACACTCCTTTTGGAAGGCCCGGTGTCGCAAGGGCAAGCCAGTGTTTCTCCAAATGACTGACCTCCAAACTCGGGCAGGGTTTTGTCACCTGAGTTGTTTGGGCAGAAGCACAGAGGAAAGTGTGGGGAACAGCTGCCATTCCTGCCTGACACAAAGTAGGTCAGGGCTGCATGGGACGGTCCCCTCATTACAGGACATGATCCACCAGTTCTCCTTGCTGGAGATGCTCTGAGCCCCTGCCAAACAGGTCCATTTCTAAGCTTTAGGTAGCACAGCAAGACACGTCCCCCTTCCCTCCTTCCTGTCACTAACTGCAGCAAACCCAGACTGCTCCCTGCCACCCTGCCAGTGGGAAACCCAGAAGAGATTTCCGGGGCTTTGGGGTTTCGTGCAGCCTGCTGCCCTGCAGAGGAATCGTACCAGGAGAACATCATACTGTTCCTAGAATTCTGTCACCACAGTTGGCGTGCAGTTTTTCTTTGGCTCCTCTCAACAGTTGACTATGCTCACAAATTAACGACCCACTTGTTCGAGTATTTTTTCCTTTTCCTTCCAGACCCAGGCTGGGATCTGTGTGTCCCTTTCATAGGTGTGCCACAGCAATATGCCAGAGAGCAGAGTTTCCCATTTTCTAGTAAAAAAAAAAAAAAGCCAAAAAACTACCCAACAACCCCCCCAGAATAACCAAACATCTAAAGCCTGGCAGACTTCTTCCTGCTAGCAAGAAAACCTCCTCCCAGGACACTGCAAAGATTTAATTTACTACTGATTGCCCTCTGGTTATTTTACATTTATGGGGTGGGGGCTGAAGAAAGGAAGACAGCAGGGAGAGAGTGTAATTGGCTTTGCTTATAAAATGTTCATCCCAGTCCTAACAGCAACCAGAGCCTGTTGGGGGGGGCTTAAGAGATTTCAGGGGTTTGTTCCTTGTGAGTGCTGAAGCATCTGTGTGGGGTGGGGGAAACAGAAAAGGGGGGGAAAAAAAAAAGGAAAAGAGGGAAAGAAAAAAAAAAGGGGGGGGGGGAGGAAGAGAGGGAAAGAT
>JANIJG010006642.1:0-10795 GCA_024611175.1 Megaceryle torquata
GCTGGAGCACAGACCCTGCCTTGGGGGTGTACCTGGGCACAGCTGGCAGCAGGGGCCCCCCACCTAAAGCTTCTCTCATTCCCTGTGTGTTTAGGGAGCCCAGCTGAGAAGGCTGCTCTCAAACCTGGAGACCGGATTCTCTTCCTCAATGGTCTGGACATGAGGTAGGAAGCTCTTTAAAAGGGGTCTGGGGGTGGTAGGTGGCCAAGCACACACACACACGCTCACTCTTGCACAACCTTGAGAGCTGTCTGCTGAGGTGCACAAGGGGCTTTGCCCCATACAGACATTTCCTTTGCTATTCTTTTACAAAAACTGTCTCCAAGAGGAGCATTTCAAACTCATCCCTGCTCCTCCTTTCACTTCTCTGGACAAATAACCACGTATAATGCATGACACTATATATAACCAGTGTCCCCACTGCAGCCCACCCGCAGACCCCAACTGGAACCATTATGAGTTAAGCTGTACACGTTAAACACCCAGGGCTCTGCTCTTGGAAGGAACAGGGCACCAGCCAGCTCATGAATCGTTCCCAGAATGGGAGCACAAGCTTAAAATAAATCACATTTCCACCCCAAACTTAATTCTCTTACATATTATTTGTGCACAACAAGAACAATTAAACGAGAGCTGAGCGTGCCCCTTGCTGGGCAGCAGCTGCCACCCACATTACCTTGGGTTGGTCTTTCCACAAAAAGAAAACAAAAAACAAGAGCAAAGGGTTAGAGGAGGCTACACAGTAATAGAGAGTGATGAATATTTAAAGGTTAAGCATCTGATGCTGCTTCTGTCAGTGCTCAGGGTCTCGCATTTCAGCTGATCCAGCAAACTGTTGGCTGATGCAGCATCACCAGATAACAGAGGAGACAGAGGTGAAGATTGGCCTCCAAGCCCACGTTCTGGTGGGCACTGTCCCAGGCTGGTCTGTACCCTTCTCCAAGGACACCTCAAGATTTTGTTCCCCCCATAAATATGCATTTTCTATCCACCTTGCATTTTCTTCCCATGCAGAATTGGGACAGGCCAGGGGAGACCCGCAGCACTGCATCATCTCAGTTGGAAGTTCACCTGCTGGGTCGGGGCACAGCATAAAGTAACTCGGGGTTTGCCTGGGGAGCCCTGGGGGTGCTTGCAGGGATGCCCCAGGGCTACTCCTGGCTGTAGGTTCACTGGGGACATTCAAGTTCTGCCTCTTTTCTGTGCAGCACTGATAAAACCAAGCAAAGATTGAGTCCACCATGGGGCCTGACACCGAGCAGCAAGAGGAGGCTGTTTGCAAGCTAAACAAAGGCAGCTGGAGATTCTCTTGCTGCTGCTCTCCCGAGTGGCTGCCCAGCAGCTCTGACCCCAGCTCTCCTGTGTCCCACAGGAACTGCTCCCATGACAAGGTGGTGTCGATGCTGCAGGGCAGCGGGGCGATGCCCACCTTGGTGGTGGAAGAGGGGATCGTCAACTTCTCCAGTGGTAAGAGTGTGGGGAGGAGAGGGCCTGGAGAGGCAGAAACCCCCTCTCCCGAATTCCCGCTGAGGGAGGGAATTGTCAAACACCTCCTGTAGGCTCAGCAGGTTTAACCCGCTGCCCAGAGGGCTGCTCCTCCCACCCAGGCACACTGCTGCCCGCTTCCTGGGATCAGGCTTAATCTCAGGCTTGGCTGCTCTCCAGAAGGGTTCATCCTACTGTATGATCATCCTTGACAGCCCTTGCAATGTCCTTTACGTGCAGTCTTTGCCATGTACTTGACCCAAGTAATCCAACCCCGTGAGCCCATGGTGCCGTGCAGATCCCAGGGCTGTGTACGGTCGGTGTGCGCTGCTCACAATAACTGCTCCTGCTGCTGTGAATAATTCATCTGGCTGCTGGTGAGCCAGTCAGCCTGAGCAGAGGGTATCTGGGGCGATGCGGGTGACTGTCGGTGTGATTTCAGTGGCAGGGCAGGACAGCAGCCCAGGGCACAGCGGTGGCTGCTGCAGTTCCAAAGCCGTGCCAAGGCAGGAGGGTCGGTGTGTTCATGGAGGGCTGCTCTGCAGTGTATGGGACCAGGAATTAGGGGCTGGCTCTGACCCCCGAGCAGCAATGGACTCTGAGCTTCACCTCAGGAGCCCTGTGTTACCAACTCAGCTGCAAAAGCACTAGAAACAGAATTGAGCACTCCACTGCTTCCTAGTACAGAGACAGAGGCACTCAAATGGCTTCACTGTGTCCCCCCCCAAAAAACCCCAAAACAAACAAAAAACCCCACACAAACAAGAAGAGATGGATTTTTTTGCCCCCACTACTCTGGCCGTATTCCTATATGGATAAGTGCATCCCACAGCCTTGGACAGGTCCATCCTCCCAGCTCTGCGTGTTGCCCTGCACTCACTGCAGAGGTGGCAGATGGACCAGTGCTGATGAGTGTGGCAAAGCAGATGACCTTCCATGCCTCAGTTCTCTCACAGGTAACCCTTGACTGATGCTGCTTTTGGAGTCAATGATTATCATAAAGTGGTTTGAAACTTGAGCAAAGGCTTTAGAGAGCCAGGGAAGGAATATCCTCTGCAGGTGTCCACAGAAAGTGTGGAAGCAGCAGGGTTGAAGAGATAGATCCCAGAGAACATCCCAGTCAAAACATCCCTGCTCATCCCCAGCAGGTCCATGGACCTCAGCCATGAGATCCAGAGCGTGGGATGAAGGGAGGGGCAGTCACAGCTCCAGGCGAGCCATTTCACCAGGCTGCCTTCCAGCAACTGAAACCTCTCTTTGCTGGGGTCACAATGTCTGTATTGGCACATCGGGATTTGCATTTCTCTGGAGCACCCCTTGTGTGCAGGTGCAGCTGCCCCAGCTGTCCCCAGGACCAAGCCCTTGTTTCGGGACAAACCTTTTAACCCGTGGTTATGACCCATTGTCTGTTGAATCTTCTTTTTTCTCTCCACCTGCACCTTGCAGACTCTGACTCTGCTGACTCCCCGAGCACCTCCTCTGCCCTCACCTCCCTGCAGTGGGTTGCGGAGATACTCCCCTCTAGCATCAAGATCCAAGGAAGGACCTTCACCCAGCAGCTGGAGCACCTGCTGACTCCCCCCGAGCGTTATACCATCTGCAAAGCACTGGAAGGCTTCTTCCAACATCGGTAACGCGTTAGCACCTCCAGCCCTCTCGTGCTGGTACTGGCCTGGTAGTGATGCCCACGCGAAGGTTGGTCTCCAGGCAGGAGCAGAGCCTGGCTCTGAGGCTCTCAGCACTAAGCTCTGCTGTCAGCACGTTCTCTGCTTTCCCTGATTGTCCCTGTGCATGTCCACAGGGCACAAGCCCATCTCTCCAGGTGTCCTGCCTGAGGACAGGACAGACCTATCTGGTCACCCCTTGATTGATCCCTCAAAGTGACCTTGGTGCCCCATCTCCCCCCGCCCCCCTCAGGATCTCTTGCTGTTTGGCTGTCCCCAGTGGCCACAGATCTTGTTCCACCTCTTTTAGTCCATCTCACCACACTTCATCCTCATCTCACTCCCTCAGCACATCAGCTGCAGCGTGAATCAGTCCCCTGGCAGACTCAAGACTGTCAACAGTGACCTTGTTTTCTGCCCTTGATCTTTCACCTTTCCAGACTGTGGTGAACAAGCCACCCCTTTGGGGGCTGGGAAGTGCTTGCTGCCTCTCCTGCAGCTCCTGAGCCAACTGAGCCTGGCTGCCCAGGTGGTGCTCAGAACCCCAGGTCCCACACAGGTTGTGGATGCACCAGGCAGGCTCCTGCTGGTGTAATGACCAAAGGATCAGAGGCTGCTGAAAGCCCCTGGCACAAGGAGAGCAAACCCTCTCAAGACCCAACGATCACAAACGCTGTCCTGGTAAAGCAGAATTCATAGCTCTGTGCTCTCCTGAGCCTGCCCCCACTCCTACAGTCTTCCCCCATTGGCAGTTCAGCCCAAGGAGCAGCTGTGGGGAGCAGGGCACATCAGGGGCATCATAAGGTCCACCCTCCCCTCCAGCCACCTCATTTTGCCCATCACTGCCCCAGACAGCTCAACACAGAGGCCACTCCTCCATTTACCAGTAATTCATCATGACCTAATTGCCAGCCTGTCCCAGATGAGCAGCTGCAGCTTCTAACTGCTCTGACAAGGAGAGAAATCCCCAGACACGAAGTTTATGCTGCTTGCCACCTGAGCTTGCAGATAGCAGCATTTCCCAGCAGGAGATGGCACCAGGACACACCTGTCCTGGGCTTTGGCCACCTGGCCCCTGCCACCACTCAGGAGCAGCAGAGGCTGCACGGGGTAGAGCAGCCACCTGCCTCAGCAGCTCCACCACAACACTTGAACTTCTCTGAACAAGGTTTGTGTCAGCCAAGAGCCGTGTCCAGCTCCACAGAAGAGGCAAATTAGCTCCAAACTAGGGAGAATTGTACCAGGTGGCTTCTGGCAGGCTCTAGAGAGCTTCTGTCGCTTCTTAACTCTGCTGTGCTCTGAGGACCCCCCCAAGACACAGAATTAACAAAGTCCTTGCAGCATCTGAGCCCTTCACCATTCAGCTCTCCCCTGCACGCCACATCCCTGCTCCTTGGAAGGCAGCAGTGATCCATTCAATTAACATCAAGACAACAGAGTTGTTCCCACATACACTATCTCCTTCAACTCTTTATAAGAGGCTCTTACTGTCGCTTCTACAAGAGCTGCAGGGAGCTCCAACCCACCACATCTGCCTCAGTTTCTCAGTCGAAAAGCAGCCTGCTTTTAGCTCCCTGACCCAGGCCAGCCCTCCTCCCCCAGGCTGCCTTATCATCCCCACTGGATCAGGTGCTCAGCCCTGCTGTTCTCAACAGCCCTTCCACCACGTCCACTGAGCCAAAAAGTAGAGCAAACATCCAGCCCAGCAAGGCTCCAGCCCAGCCTCCCTCACTTACCTGCTGCTGGCTAAAAGTCAGGTCTTGCCAGGGTGTCCCTCTGCTCCCAGCTGCTCTCCTACCCCCATACACCCTGACTGCCTCCCAAACCAGGCTTTAAACCTCTCTCTCAGGTGCTGCTTGTCCGGGGGAGTTTCCTCTCCCCATTAGCACCAGCTGCCCAGCTCCAGGTCCCGAAGGGCTCGTCCCTTGCCCGCAGCCCAAATGATCTCTTTGTGCCCAAGCCCAAGGCAAACCTGGCTGGCAGGAGCCAGGCAGAGGCAGACTGGGAAGTACTGGAGCCCTGTGCAGCAGTGTGGTGGGGCTGTGCCCGAGGGATGTGCTCACTGCCCAGCCCTCTCTCTCCGGTTTTGCAGGAACATTGACACTCTCATTGTGGATGTGTACCCGGTGCTGGACACACCGGCCAAGCAAGTCATTTGGCAGTTTATCTACCAGCTGCTGACATATGAAGAGCAGGAGCACTGCCAGCAAAAGATTGCCAGGTTTCTTGGTTACAAGTCCTTGGCAGGTGAGAGGAAAGCCCCTGCGCTCCGGCACGGACACGCTGTGTCCCACCGGGCCCCCAGGGACCTCTGTGCGTCGTGCTGGGAGCAGGCTGGGGAAGCGAGGGAGCAGCCAGCGCTGCCCAGGGGCTCTGCCCTGCCTGGCTCCTGCCCTCATGGGGTGCAGAGGAGTTCCCAGCTCCTGCTACTGGTGAGGTTGACCTGTGAAGGTCAGGCAGGAGGTTTCCTTCTCTGTGCTGCGTAGTCTGGGAAGGAAACTCTGGGTTAGGAGGAGAGATGGCACCTGAGAGATTGTGTCTGGGAGCAAAGGCTTTTGGAAGCTGCTTGGGTTGTTGGAGGTTGGGAAGTCCCCAAAAGAAATAGCTGTGTTGGGGGCAGCGTTCAGATCTGAGAGGCAATATATGCACTGATGGCTGTTCCTCAGAATGTCAGACACACACAGGCACCTGTGGTTAGAGGAGGTGGGGAGTGCGGCTCCCCAGGCAGCATCGTGCCTGCCCTGGAGTGCTGCTTCCCCAGAAAGACTTGGAAGGTAGTCGGTGATTCTCCTCCCCCATCACTGGGGCTGTGGCAACACAAAACCCAGCTGTGGTTTGCTGAGGATTATGGGCTTCGCAGTCAGACAGTAGAAAAGCGAGGGCACATTTGGAGTGAAGTGCCTGCATCTTTGGATTTGGGCTTCTTAATTGCTTTAAGATTGTTCTGTTCTAGGCTGTTTACATTGTGTTGATGTAAAGCAGTTCTTCACTCTGGTGAGACACTGGCACAGGTTGCCCAGAGAAGCTGTACACACTGGATGTGGTCAAGCCCAGGTTGGATGGGGCTCTGAGCAACCTGCTCTAGTGGGAGGTGTCCCTGCCCATGGCAGGGGGTTGGAATGAGATGATCTTTAAGGTTCCTTCCAACCCAGAACATTCTATGACTCTGATTCTATGATGTGTTTATTTTAGATTCAACATAGGTAAAAAGAGATGTTGGTTGAAGAGAGGCTTTTGGAGGAACACAGTACTTTTAGCACAGCCTTCCCCTCGTGGGGAGAAGCAGCTTGAAGTCCCGGTGCAAATCCTCCCTGCTGGGCATGGAAACCTGCTGGGTCTTTGCTCACCTCATCTGCGCTCTCAATCACCACTGCTTTTGTGTGTGCAGCATCATGGCCCAACCTACCGAACGTGTTGTGTATTCCAAGAACATAGATCCTGAAATTAGTCTCTAAACTCCAGAAGCTTTCAGAGGGCAGCCAATGTTTTTGCAGTTTGCAGCTGTATTTCAGAATAGAAAGCAGCTATCTCCAGCCACTGGCAGAGGAGGAAAGCACAGGAGTGAACCTCCCAGGACCAGGCAGTTTCAGATGTCCTCAGTTTGCAGGCTGGTCCCCGGCTCCTTTCAGCTGCTTGGGTGAAAGGGGCAATCTCTGAGCATGGTTGTTCTCGTGCATGACATGTGTGTCCATGTGTGGAAGTGCAATAGCCAGAGGTCTCTGAATCTGCATTAGTCCTGGGCTTCTTCCAGACTTGGTGCTGATCTCTGACGTTTGCGTGTCTCAGGCTGTCTGAGCACTGGTTTGTCAGATACTGCAGAGACTGATGCTCTGGTATCTTCATGCTGCTGTGTCCCCGAGCCCTTCTGAGCTGTCGCGCTGAACCGCACACAGTCCAACCCATTGGACAACGTGGTTCTTCCAGGCAGCATTTTGGTGCTCACTCCAACTCCCATCTTGTCCTTTGAGGGCAGGAAGGAGTTAGCTGGGAATGGCTGGACCAGCCCAGCTCTGGGATGGATTTTCAGGTGCGCCATAAGCTGGTGGATGCCAATCCTGCTGGAAAAAGCAATTGCATGTCCTGCCTTTGGGCATCCTTCCCCTTGCCCCTGCTGGCAGGAGCATTTGTAACCTGCCCGCACCCCGGGGCCAGCGCGGGGCCAGGCGGAGCGAGAGGGACAGGCAGCCACAGTGCCAGCAAGGCTGTGCACAGGGTCCCAGGCGAGTGCAGGGCTCAGAGAGCAGCTACGAGTCCCAGGTGCCCGGGGGACCCCTGTGCCGTGGTGAGGAGGAAGGGGGAGCTGCAGGGTCCAGCCCTCATCGGCCGTGCCTTACAGAGGGTGTTTTCTGCTGCAGCCGAGCCAGACGCAGAGGACCGCTACCGCAGCTCCGCTCGAGGGGCCTCCCTGTGCCGGGGAAGCCTTCGGACCCCCCGCCCCGAGGAAGGGGGGGCAGCAGGTGGGTGGCTGGGGGCTGTCCAGGGAGTCCCGCTGTGGGGAGGAGAGCGCTGGGTCCTGGTGGGTGTGCCTGTAGTGTCCTTCTGCTCTGCCCCAAGCCAAAATCCTCAGCTATTCCTAGGTGTGAACGGTGGGGGAAGGTGGAGGTCAGCGTCGAGGCTTTGACTGGAAATCCATGTTTTCGGGAACAATTGAAATAAGCAATTCAGTAAGAGGCCACTTGGCCTGAGACTGAGCCTTGTTCCCAATCCCTTCCATTGGGATCAGATGGGATCAGACCATTGGGATCAGGCAGGATCAGATGTGAACTGATCCTGCCTGTCTGAGCCCTCCCTTCTGGGGTGCACAGTTTCCACCTTCCCTGTGAACTTTCTTGGACACAAATTCACAGGAAAACCAGCATTTGTGAAATCCATGTGAGGAGGCAGATCATGGTTCACTGCCACATTGAGGCTGTTGAGGAACAATGTGCACGGCACAAACCCTCCTGCGTTTCAGGGAGAAGCCACATATCTCCCCATTCCTGTGAAAAATCCTATGCTGCTGGTACTGCTGCAGGGGACCCCTCAGCCCCTGGATCGCTAACCCTGATCCCCAGCAGCACCCCAGGTTGATGGTTTGTTTTCTGTCCTTTTGGTCTTTGTTCCCCACTCCCAGATGGTGGGACAAGGCATCCTGCCCGTCCCTCCATCCCTCTTAGCTGATTGTGAGGGCATTTGAGCTGTGCTTACAGCTTCTGATCATGACCTATTCATGGTGACCTCTCCACCGTGACGTCCCCACCACAACCCCCCTGATGTGACCAGCCAGGCTCCACCATCACTCTGGCTGCCACCCTTCCTCTTGGCACCTCTCAGCGGGAGCGTGGTGCTCCTTGGCTCTCAGGGGGGGCTGCTGCTGGAGCAGTCAACTCTGAGACATTTCCCCGGGGAAGATCATCTCACCTGCCTCCAAGGACCATTCCTGGTCCTGATTCCAGCACGGAGAGGGGCCGACAGCTGCGTGTGCCAGAGGGAAGCCGCTCGCCCAGGCAGATGCTCGCCAGATGTGGGGAGCAGCCTTGTCCTCTGCTGCCCTGCAGCAGCAGCCTGTGACCTCTCGTGCCAACCTCAGCCAAGCTGGAGCAGGCTCTGGGGTGCATCCTGCGCCAGGTGCTCCCAGTTCACCTCCCTGCACAAACCATCAATCTATAAAAAGCAGACCCTCCTGAATATGGAGAGCTAAAGGGCACAGGAGGGTTTTTTTGGCTGTGCTTGTTTCCCAGCATGTGTCACACACCATTGCTGGGTGACTTCTGCTGCTGCCCAGGGAAGTGCACAGTGAGATGTTCCCTGTTTCCCAGGTAGCCCATGTGTGGGGTCATCGGCTGCCCTGCATTGGTCCCTCAGGACCCCCAGACCCAGGAGCTCCCAGTGCTTCTCTATGTGCCTGGGCTGGGAGGATGGCTCCAGGTCCCAGCAGGAGACAGAGAGAACCCTGATGGGTCAGGAGCATTGGGAGCTGAGGGGGCAGAGGCAGAAGGAAGAGCTCCTGACTTCCTCTTCCTTTCCTGGCAGGCCAGAGTGACACGGTGGAGGTCCCAGTTCGCCTGATCCCTGGAGAGAGACAGGCTGGCGATGGCACATCCCTCCCGGAGACACCCAACCCCAAAATGGTGCGACCTCGTGGGGCTGGGGTGGGGACTCCCCTGGGAAGCACTTTGCTGACGTGTGTGGGACTGTCGTGCTCACAGGGAGGGTTGACAGCTATAATTCTATGACAACTTGAGTCCTTCTGTGTTAATGCAGGAAAGCAGAAAAAAGGGACCGGGGGGAGGCTGTGTCTGGTGGTGGCTGAGAACATCCCCACCTCAGAGCTCATCTCTGAGCTCACTTCCCTGGGCAGTTAATCAGAGTTAATAAGGCTGGTGTCTGTCAGCATCTTCCTGCAGCCTTGCGATGAGAGGTTCTTGGGGAGCTTCAGGAAAGGCAGAGTGGCCTTGGGCTGGGATGAAGCCTCCTTTAGAGAGCAGGATGTGAAGGGCTGGCAGATCTGCAGTGTCTTGTCCTGTCCCCAGGACACTGTGGTCTCTGGGGTCTCCCCAAGCCCTGTCTCGATTTGGGTGTGGACAGCAGCTCTTTGCCCTTTTCTCCAGATGTCGGCCGTCTACGCGGAGTTAGAAAACCGCCTGCTCGGCAGCTTTGCTGGCAAGATGGGTAACGCTGCTCTGCACAGAGCATCACCTCCTGACCCGGAGCTGGCACATGCTGCAGGTACTGCCCTGCTTCTCATGGTGCGAGAGAGGCACTTCTGGGGGGATCTCGGGTGGCGCTGACTGGTGCTGGCCAGGCGGGTGGAGGAGAAGACATCTTTCTCTGGTGTGAAGCCACGTCGGCAGGAGGGCAGCGGAGTGCGTGGGGTGGCAAATTCCGTGGTGTCCCCGCGCTGCGGGGCGCTGCCCGAGGATCTCCGCTCCCCGCAGGTGGCTCCATCACTTTGCATCACACCCAGCGAGTGCCGGGGCTTGTGGTGGGTGGGGGGCTGCAGGGACCCCCTCAGCAGCGCTCTGTCCCGCAGGTGCTCGCAAGCCAGGGATGGGGATCTCGTGGCCGAGCGAGCCGCTGGGCTCCCAGCAGTGCTACTACCGGCTGCACAGCAGCGTGGCCTCCCCGTGCAGCAGCGAGTCCAACCCCTACGTCAGCCTCGACAGCAGCCCAGCCCCGTCCCCCAAGCACCGGGACTACTCGCTCAGCCCTCTGACGCGACGGAAGAAGCTCTTCACCTTCTCCAGACCCCCGCGCAGCCGCGACACTGACCGATTCCTGGACGCCCTCAGTGAGCAGCTGGGACACCGGGTCACCATCGTGGATGATTTCCTCACC
Source organism: Megaceryle torquata (assembly GCA_024611175.1). NCBI lineage: Eukaryota > Metazoa > Chordata > Aves > Coraciiformes > Cerylidae > Megaceryle > Megaceryle torquata. Next base: position 10,467 of record JANIJG010006642.1, read on the forward strand.
CCTGAGAATGACTATGAGGAGGTGAGCGTGGCGTGGGGCTGGCCTGGTTCATGGTCTTCATCTGCCCTGGTCACGGAACCACCCGTCGTGCAGCCTGCACTGGGACGGGATGGGTCCAGAGCCTCTGGGGACACGTCCTGGGGCTCTGTGGGTGGCTGAGGGTGTGAGGGCTGCACATCTGGGCTGCAGGGCCTCCCTGAGGGCTGGGTGGGTGGAGGATGAGGTGCCACCTTCAGCCTCTCCTCTTCCGCTCACCCAGATGAGTTTCCATGATGACCAGGGCAGCTGTGTCACCAACGACGTCAGCAGCAGCGAGTACATCAGCAGCA
>JANIJG010006643.1:5074-24693 GCA_024611175.1 Megaceryle torquata
GTCCCAGGCTGCCCAGGGCAGGGGTGGAGTCCCCGTGATCCCTGGAGGGGTTTCCAAGCCCCCTGTGGAGCTGAGGGCCCTGGGTCAGTGGTGCCCTGGCAGTGCTGGGGGATGGCTGGACTCCACAGCTCAAAGGGCTCTGCCAGGCAGAACAACTCTGTGATTCCAAGAGCTTATGAGCTACTCCGGACCTTGGCTCACCTGCCCAAGATGTCATTGAAACGCGGGTCCAGCTCGATGTTGTATTTGTCAATGTAGTCATAGAGATCCTCTGTTCCCAGCACCTTGGCTATCCTCACCAGCTGGGAACAAATGGAAAAACAAGTCAGTGCTGTGCTGGGATAACACCAGAGCCAGTGTGAAGATGCAGCAGCACATTCCCTGGGAGCTTGAGCTCGATCTCAGTGGTCTGAACCAGCAGCCACAGAGTCATCCCATGGCTCCGAGTTCTCCGGCCACATACAATCACAGGAGTCTTGAATATGCCTCTGCTCACACTGAGAGCTTAGTAACCCAAGATACCTTAATATCTGAAAGCTTGAGACCTTGCAACACTGACTCCCCTTTTGCAACAAGAAAATATTCAAAATCAATTGTGGGGAAGACAAGAACAACTGGTCAAAAAAGCAGAAACTGTAGCTAGCACGTGAAGGGTGAAGCGTCACCCCGGAGGGCTCTGGAATGAAGGTGTGAGAACAGAAGGTCACTGTTCTGGAACGTCTGCACCTTAGTTTGGATGCAGAGCACACGTTAAAAGCATAAAAATTCTGGCCTAAAGGCAACAGGATCATAGATTTCCAAATCTATAAAAAAATGGTACCAAATTCAGTTTCCAGGCAGAGGGGAGGGAGGGTGGACAGGGGCAGGGGCTTTGCATGGCACAGGGCCAATCTACGTCCCAGAACACACCAGCCTTCCCAGAACTGTTAACTCCTTCCAGATACCCGCCGAGGAGCTTGTAAGCACAGAGCACTGTAAACCCATCCCTGTTGAATCAGTCAGATAATCTGGCACACTTCAGAAAAGAATGTGGCGTCAAACTGAGCACAGAGGCCTTCAGATAAATGTTTAAATTCTTCTTTGGATCCCTCGATTAAGCGTAAGCAGGAAACCCTCAGAGCACTACGAGAACAGAGATTGTACATGACCAGCTCTCACCTGATCATAGTTGTCATGGCCATGGAAAAATGGCTCCTTTCGGAATATCATACTAGCCAACATGCAACCCAAGCTCCACATATCCAGACTGTAATCATACATCTGTGCAAAACCAGAAGGACAATTCAATTGCTAATGAACGAAGCAGAACAGACTCCCAGTACTAACAGGGTCCCCCTCCTCCCTCCAGTGATAGAAGCACGGGAACAGACTGAAATACCCTCGCTGCTAGATGATGGTTCAGCTCAGTGTTCCGGTTACTCAAACTGGGATACAGTGGTTAGCAGAACAGCAGGTATCCCATTTCCATCCCCGTCCTAAGGACACTACAGACCAGGGCCGCCTTCTGCTGTCACTGCAGGCTTCAGTGTTACGAGCACTGAGAAACTCTCGTTGAGAAGGGAAGTGTCACAAGCAGCAACAAAAGGAGGGGACTCCAGAAGGCACAGGGGTAGCTGAGGAAGCGCCTTCCCTCGGGACCAGCACCATTGGAAAGGCCCCAGGAACACTGTTGTTTCCTGCCCACAGCATCTCCACGATGCAAGCTCCCCCCAGACACTGGGGACAGCTGGATTTAGTGAGCGGGTGCAGGACTGGCTACTCCCACCAGGGCTTTGTTCCGTTCCTCTACCTTACTGCGAATGCCGCCGGGCTAAAAAAATACTCAGCATTCGTATTCCAAGATCCACGATGAGAGTCCGGCAGCAATTCCTTGGGTCCTGAGAACACTGATTAGTTTAATTCAGCGGCTGTACAGCCACTGCTTTCTGTGGCACGTTTTAGAATGGACTGTCTTTAGCTCCAGTCTCTAGGGATTTCAGGTTCTGGCTGGCTACCCTGAAACTGCACAGACTTTCCATACACAAGCCAGCGATAGATCCTGGGAATTCTTACCTGGTAATCTACGAGGAGTTCGGGTCCTTTGAAATACCTGGAAGCCACTCTGACATTGTACTCCTGGCCGGGGTGGTAGAACTCAGCCAAGCCCCAGTCTATTAGTCTAAGCTAGAAAACAAAAGAAAGAAGGCTCAAGGGCTGCTCCAGCTCTCCGTTGCCTGAACCACACTACACCCCTGCGGGGTTTGGCGCTTCGTTTCCAAGGCTATTTTCAATTCATTTGATCAGAGTATCTGTTTAGATATTGTCCCCAAACCCATTATCACCAACCAGCCCAAATAAACCCCCTCTCCTTACTGGGAGAGGGTTACCTACCGGGTTTTATGGGTTACATGGAACCCATCAAACCTCAAGAAAAGTATTGTATAGAATTTAATTTCGCATTTCTCCACACAGTGGAGGTGCAGTCCCCCCGAAGATGTCTGCTACACTGAAGCACCCAAAAGGGATCCCAGTTCGCCAAAGCAGAACCTCTCCCTGCCCCCCTTCCCAGCCCCCTCCCCGTTACCTTTCTGTGCTCATGGTCAATCATGACGTTGTGAGGTTTGACATCTCTGTGCATGATTCCCATGCTATGGCAGTAATCTAGAGCCTGGAGGCAACAAAGAAACATATTCTGGAGTCACAAGAACCTTTCAAGTTCAGTCATATTCAGAAGTATTTCCACACATACCAAGCCTAACTAGACAGCGAGGCTTCACTGTCTGGTGCTGCATCCTGGACCAGACTCACAGACCACAGAAAACACTTTTGGAACCTTCCCTTCAAAGGTGAGGTCGCAGCAACAGAAGTGTTTTGGCTTCACCTCATGCACCTCCTCATAAAAGCAGAATTTCAGAGTCCCTAAGAGCAGAGTTACTAGGCACTTACTGATCAAACAAGCCTCCCCTTCTCCAGACTCCTGAGGAGCAAATATTTGTTTCAGCAGAACGGACAAGCACATTTGACTCGCATGACATTAGGGCACAAAACGAGCCAGCAACAGCTTGAGATTTTCTGTTTTCAGAAGCTATGTGTACTTTTGATTTAGGATCTTAAGTTATCTCGCTGTAGGCAAAGGCTCCGCTAGCCTCCATGAGGAGGACTAGAATGTCCCTGTTCAGCCTTGCTTCTGCAACAAGGCTCGACAACTGGCCCTCACTTGATGCATATTTTTCTGCCCAATTTTTCCACAGGCCTTCTCCTCCCTCCCCTCATCAGTGACACAAGAACCATCTCTGCAGGGCGAGCTGAGTGCAAATCCTAGAAATGGTAAACCCACGGGACAGCGAAGCGCCAACTTACCTTCAAAATCTCATACATGTAGAATCGAATATCATAATCTGTTAATGTCTGGTATAATTGCTGTGGGACACAAACACATCGTATCAGTGTTCAACACCCAGGAAACTGATCACAACCCCACCAATCCAGAGCAACCCAGCCCCGCTCTCTGCTGCTGTGCCTCTCCAAACCCACTGGAAGGAACAGGAGAAGTTTCCCTTCCAAGTTACTCTGATCCCACAGTCTGTTCCTCTCCCCTTCCAATCACATACATCATTTGCTTCCAGCTCTGCTCGGACAGAACGCTCCAGCTCCTGTCACTACCTCCCTCGGGTTGTGCTCGCCCAGCACCAGAGCATTACGCCTGCAGACTGGGTCTCGCAGAGACCAAGGGTGCTCTGTGGCTTTAAGCAGTTATTCTAGATGGCATTGTACAGCCACCCTTCTCCTGAGGCAGGGCAGCAGGGAAGGGGACAAAGGAACATTGAAATCCCTTTTCCCAGGAGCATGGAAAGCCACGGAAACAGCTGTCCACATTCAGAGTGGTTCCAGCGAATCGTTGTACACGGGGCAGAAAAGCAGAGTGTTTCAAAAAGATGGGCACCGAGGGTTCACAAGGTAACAGACTGATGCGCTCTGAAGGTTAGAACCTGGATTCTCATCTTGTAGCTTCTGTGGCAGAAGGGTCCTAAAGGACTAATGACAAACTCCTGTCCCACGTGTGTGATTAAACAGCCCGCTGCCCCCTACGCACTTGTCCTTCCCCAGAGAAACATTACGAGCGACTCTCAAATGGAAAACACGCAAAGTTCACATCCCACACTGTACCTTAAAGTCTGTGTTGTTTACGTGTTCAAAAACCAAAGCAGGTGTTCGAGACTAAAACAGAGAGAGAAGCGTTCAGCCGTGTTAACTTCGGGTAACCCGTTTGCATCTCAGATAATGAATCAAACTGGTTTTACTCTTCAAACCTCCAGAAGCCCCCCCGCCTCAGCCATGCTTGCGATCCCCCTCAGGCAGAGGCAGCCGAGGCAGAGCCCACGGCCCCTGGCAGCACTGTTTGCAGAATGAATTGTCTCAGCTCACTGATATCTCACCCCTACAGAGTGAGGGGCTGAAGGGGACTGGGGGGGGAAGGGCCTGCTAAAAGAAGTTAATCAGATTAAGAGCTGATCTGATTAAGCAATTCAAAAGCAGGATTTAAGAGCAGGGGAAAATAAAAAGCCAGATCAGAGCTGAAGTCAAACTCAGCAGCTTCACCCATAACCCCAGTGTACCCCGTAAGGTCCTTCTGTACTCACCACAGGATCTTTTACTATATCTGCAAGAGTGATTATATTGGGACCGCCTCGCAAATTCTCTAAGATCTTGATTTCACGCTTGATTTTCTTCTTTTTAACAGGCTGAAGAACAAAAACCCACAACGTAAGACAAAGCACTCCAGCAAAGCAGGGCTAACAGACACCCTAATGCCCAGATGGTCGAGGTAGGTGGCTGCAAGTCAGCAAAATGCACTGGAGCCGCTGCAAGTTAACAGCCAGATGTTGCCTTTACCCAACTGCACCATTCCAGCAGGGGCTCAAATATCTGCAGTTTCCCTTCTAACCACACAACCCTGGCAGCTACAAAGTTGAATTTCATGTAAGGCAGAGTTATAGGAAGGTGACCTATTTTTTTAAAGCAGTCTGAACATGATCTGAGAGTCCAAAACTTCTTAACTGGCGCATGGTAGATATGTAACTAGAAGCTCGTGAGCTATCCGAGGGTGACTAAATGAAGGTAATTCACCAGTCAAGGCTGTGGAATAACCAGCATCCAAGAGACCCGTACTCAGTCTGGAAGGATGTTACATGGGCAATGGATGGTGCAGAGCAGAAGTGAACATTGTAAGGTTCGCAGTCCCTAGTCCATGGCTTTAAAGGGTGATGATCCCTGTAGCTCACAAGCCTTGATGCGCACCGGGGGTCACACATCGGGACTTCTTTTGAACTGAGGTTAACTGCTTACAGGCAGAGATGTGACTGAATACCCAAGCGTAGGCCTTCTACTGGGAGGCTCAAAAGGATGAGCTGCTTCACTGAATGACACTCCCAAGCCAGGCTTTAAGAATTTCCGTTCTAGACCATAAGACTTCCTACAGTAAATGCCACCCTTTCTGGCCTCCCGATCGCCCCCAGGCAGGTATCGCCTCTTGCCCGATCCCCAGCTCACCTTGAGGATTTTAACAACTACTTTTTCATTATTTGTGATGTTGATGGCTTCAAACACTTCGCTGTATTTGCCTCGGCCTAATTTTCGAACTAGCTGGTAATCATCTTGATTTCTGAGGAGATAAAAAAAACCAGCTGAGTTTCAAAGAGCTCGGTCATTTCCATCACAATTTACAAACCGCTCCTTAACGCTACATCACGGATTAAAACCGGACTAAGCCCAAACCACCACAATCCTCAGAAGACTGGGCACGCTTTAGAAAGCAGCAACTGCCCAAAGCTGAGGGCAGGACTTTGTCTGGGCCCTGCTCTACAGAAGCAGGCATGCAGAGCTACGAAGCTGGCACAGCCACCGTCTGATTCTCGGGGGGTTTACTCATGAGCTCAATTTAAACACCTCCTGCCTTCGAAGAGCAGCAGACATGTTTCTTCCAGTCCCTCGCAGCGAGATGAGCAACAAGTCACAAAATAGCATGGACCTATTTAAGTCTGCTAAGTCTCTTCACTCAGCCAAGTCAGAAGCCACTTCGGATGTCTCTTCACTCCAGCCCCACGCCCAGGGCTGGTTAGACTGTTTCACAGAAACCTTTCTGCCCTCTGAAAGGAGAGGTCTCCTGACTACCCGGCAAAAATATCTCCAAGGAGTGTGGAAAAGCCTGAACTGCCCCCACGCACCACTCTGCCGGATCCCACAGGGACTGGCCCTGGTCCTGGGATCGATCCAGACACAGCCCAGAGACTTACCCCCACTCAACAACATGCGACTCATAGTCCCAGTACTCCCGAGGTCTGTGTGTGTTCACGTCCGTATAAACTCTGGCCCTGCTCGGCACGGGTCCCGACATATCAGACAGGTTGGCAGGTGGAAATGAGGAGATGGCTCAAATCAGAGGCTACTCCAACTGCAAAGCTGGATAGAGGATAAAGGCCTCAGATTCTTCCACCTGCAGAGAAATAATAAATCAGAGGTTGAAATCTCAAGATACTATAAAAATGTTTGAATTAATCATTAAAAGCTGCTGCGAAGGAGAAGCTGGAGCCCAGCCACAGGCCTGGCATCATTTGTCAGAGCTTGAAAATGACTTGTCTGCCTGCCCTGCACAGGACGGGGCCGCTTGGATCCGCGAGCAAAAGTAACACCCCCTCAACCTTGCAACCTTCAGCGGGTAGTTTCCAACTTACAACTGCAAAGATAAACTTTCTGAAAGGGAAGAAATGCAACGTGCTGAGCATCTGCAGATGGACTCCTGCCTTCCAGCTCCAGGGTGAAAGCAACAGCCGTGGGCTGCAAGCTCTCCCCCATCCGGGGGGATGTCTTGTACCATCCCATGTAACTGAACCACTCGGCTCCCTCCGGGTTGCACAACTATCACCTCTCACAATGCACTAACAAACGCTGCTGCAAACGGAGCAGACAGCTCAACGAGGTCGCCTGGGAAACCTACATTAAGCACTTTCTGAAGTTTCAGCTTCTAGAAACACCAGTTTTCGTTTAAATCGGAACTTTTGAGATTTACTTGCAATTCTTAAAAGGATTGAAAACCTTCTGTGCTCACACAAAGGTTTATATGGCTACACTGAAAAAAAACCCAACCCTGAGCTGAACCACCACTGCTCTGCCCCTTCGTCCGCTGGAAAATGCGGGTACTGACCGAGGCATTTACGGACAAAGGCTGGTCAGCTCCAGAGCACGACTCTGGGGGACAGCAGAGAAAGCCAGACACTGTGTCAGAGCTCAAAGCTTCTCAGTTTGAAGCACCCTCCCACCCATACAGTGCTGCACAGGCTTGTGTAAAACAGCTTAGTGGCATTTCAACACCATCTCCCCTCCTGCTGCTTTCCCCACAGAATAAAAATTGAATGGCAGTCACCTGAAAGCAGCATCAAAATGTTATCTGAAGGTATGACTGCTGAAGTCTGATCATCACCCTGGGGACTTTCCCAGCACAACATTTCTTTTCATTTCCATACATTCTGCTGCTCTGCTCCTGCCCTCGTCCCACCCCAGCACCTCACAGCAGGTACCTGCTACATACAACCCAGGCCCACCCAAAAGCCAGCAAGACTTACAGGGCGGGCAGCCACCAGCTCTCCTCTCCGGCCTTGCTTAAGGGAAAAAGCAGCAGCACCCTGTAAAGGGGCAAACAGGTCCTTGCACAGACACCAGCACTCTCCAGAAGGTGCAGGACATTTACGGTGATAAGCTACATCCACACAAAATAGACTATCACAAGGTAACATCCGTCCCCAAGTGGCAGTAAGAGCAGAAAGGATGTCAGGAAGGCTTCATCGAGGCCGTTCACCACGGACTGTTCAGGGATTTAATGGTTTGAGGAGACAGAACACTTCACAACAGAGTTCTGCTGGGACTGGGCACGGGTTCTGGTCACAACTTCCTACAGTCAAGACATTAAATCCAACTGTCCAAGACAGCAGCGTCTACGTTGGATTGCAATGATTTACCCAGGCATGAATGAAAAATTCTGCTGTCGTGGTCTAAAGATGTTTCTTTGCCTTCTGCTTGTCCAAAGGATTTAGTCAGCACCTCTGCTTCTCCTCCCCCCTTACAATGTGATTTGAGCAAATCTTCTCCTGGGTTTTACTAGTCAAAATAACTCAAAGAGAGCTACTGTAGGTCAAAGACAAATACTCTCGTTTCTGAATATTTAAGCTAACAGTAACCCACTACAATTTCACACCAAAGGATTGTCCTGCCTAGAATAAAGGTAGTGCCTTTGCACCTCTCTTTTGCCACAAGTGAGAGCTGACACACTTCTAAACATCTGAGAAGAGAAAAAAAAAAAAGAAAGAAAGAGTGTCAGCTTTCAAAATAACTTGAAAGGAAGGAAACTGTACCAGAGCACGAAGAGCACTGTCTGGTGCGTAGCGTGTGGCAGAGCCTGTAGGGCCCTGGTGATAGGAAGGCTCTTGATCAGTGGGCAAGGCCAGAATATAAACGGGTATCATGGATTATAATTTGCTAGGTTGATCTTATCCCTTCACAGAAAATGGGCTACTGCCGGACTGCAGGAGGAAGTAATAGCCCCATTAATCAGAATTTAATCAGAAAGGCCTAGAAATCTGCTCAGAGCCATTAGCTTAGGCTGGCAGGATATGTCACGCCACAAGAAAATTCCAGAAGCAAACCCCTCCTCCATCAGCAGCGTCCTGTCGTTTACTGGAGCCTGCTGCAAGGACCCCAGGCTCTGAAGTAGGTGGAGGACCTTGGGGACACAGGGCTGATGTCCCTCACCATGTCACACAGCTCAGCTGGCAGCCGGTTCCACGTTCGGGGGCACAAACGTCCTTAAGGGCTCTTTCTGGTGCGGATTAAGCCTCCTCAGGTGGTAGGGCCCTTGTCACCACGTGTTGTTTTGTGACCTACTGACACATACTCCCTACTGACAGCAGCTCCAGGTAGATGGGGCTGTGCTAAAGCCAGCGCCAGGGTTAACAGGGGACACGGCTCTGCTCCAGAGTCCACACCGAGGGGGTGACAGGGCCGCAGCCCAACAAAGGAGGGATGGGGCGCTTCAGCCAGGCGTGCAGCTAATGGAGGAATATGAAGTATTACTAAAAAAACCTGGCCTATTCCTGGACAAAATCTTAGTCCTCTAATAAAATACACTTTCAGAAGATTATGCAGCAATCATCTAAGACCTCAAATCATTTATGTGGCGTGACTCAGACACTTGGAAATCCAATGTATCTTCCAAAAGCGTACGGAGGCATTAGCAGAGTGTGTGAGTTTACTACAACACTCTTAGTACAGGGAAATTTATTAGATTTCAAAGCGTAATTACTGTGGTTTTGTTCCTCCTTATTCCATGTGCTTTTGGCAGGAGATGCACTGGCCAATTTCTTCTGCCCAGTGCTCCCCGTGTAGGAATTAACTGAACCTCTATCTAAGATGACTTAGCAATTTGAATTTTTAAGCACATCTAAGAACACACCACCACTCCACCACATCCAGCTTCCCAAGATCAGTTTCAGCACAGGAAAAAGCCCACAACAAAATAGTAATAATAACAATAAAAAATAATAAGTGATCATGTTATCTAAAGATAGATCCAATTTCACAGTGGCTACTTTTTTTGTCACGTACCTCTAGCCTAGCACGAGCTGTGTGCGCTATCAGCCTGCTCAGAGAAGGGCTTTTTCAGGAAATCATTGACTGTAGCTTCTAAGAACAGCACACAATGCCTGTTTACTGAGGTAGGTACCATTGTCTGCTGTTCCCGAGGCAGGAAGGGGAGAGAGGCTACACAGATAATTTGCTTTTAAAGCAAACAAAGTTATGCACATATATGAGCCTACCCTGACTGAAAGCTGCTCTCTCACTCTGCTAAGGCTGCTGTGAAATTTGAGGTGTTTTGCTTTCACTGCCACTAGAAAGAGGTAATTTTGTGGATCCAAGCTCTGACAGAAAGGACTGACACAAACAGGGACAGAGCGTGGGGACAGGTGTGGTTGTGGAAAAGTCAGTTTAGTTTGCAGTTTTAAGACAGAAAATCTACAGTACGAGCAGCGACTGCATCTCAATGAGTGTCCTGAGCTTGTTATAAAGGAAGAGTTCTGTTCCTGCAGTCCAAGCAGAACATGTAATTTATGAATACCTGCATGAATGACAGAATCATAGGATAACTTACATCAGGAGAGACCGCTAAAGTAATCGAGTCAAAGCAGATCGAATTAGACCAGGTTGCTATGTGCAGTGTTTTCAGCATCTCCAAAAACCACAACAGATCTGAACATTTGAATCTCTCTGGTAGAGAGGCGTTTAGCTCAGAGACATAACCACGAGCTTTTAAGGGATATACCAGAGGGAGGAAGACAAAGCTCCCAGTTACGGTCTGACACGCACTGCCTGGCACGAAGGCTTTGCCTGGGCAAGGCCAGAGAACAGCTCTTCTGTTTTGGTGCTGGCGGTGACACCCCTCGGAAGCCCTTACTGAGGAGCGCTCACCGAACAAGCGCCACACAAAACTTTCAGTGGTTGGTTTTCCCACCTGGGCCCACCCTTAAAAACGCTGTTTAAGTATCAGCAAAGTGACAACGAGCTGATGTCTTACACAGCACCCCACAGGACTCTGCTCACCCTGGGTACAAGCAACCTCACAGACCAGCCCAAGGCAGCGCTGCACGTACATTACACCGTGGGAGGCCCCCAGTCAGGAGACAGAAACAACTGTGCTACCACCGTATAGGAATTTTTTAATTGGAAAGTCTATTAATTAAAAGAGATAAGTTCTTAAAGAGTCCAAATTACTCCAACAGGAGGCTATTGTCTGAGCAGCTCAGCAAGCTGGACTTTGTGTGCCTAAAGTGCAATAAAACAGTAAAAAGCCTCTCAAGGTTCACTTTAAAATGTTTAAAAATCAAACTGGACTTAAACCACTGTTACAACCCCCATCCTTTTATCCTCACAATGCACTAACCCCGACGACAACCTCTGTCCCTGGAGGACTCTGTTTCTGGGGAAGTCTCCATCTGTACAGCACCTACACCCAATTAGCACAGGGACTTCCTACACCCTCTGTCCTTCAGACTATCCACTCACAGCAAGCAGCAACAAAACACAGCTAAGAAATCCATGCAGATTAGTTTCTGAAAAACACCTATTCAGCCTCTACAAAAATTCACCTCTCCTTGGGTTGGTTGTTTGGGTTTTTTTTGTTAGTCGAGAATAACTGAGGTACCAGAATCTTTTCCTTTTTTTTTTTCCTCCTCTTAAACAGGAATGTTTCTGGCATGGAGCTTCTGTCCAGAACGTGGCTGCTCAGAACCTCAGACCTAAGGAGCTGCACCAGTATGACACAGCACGCTCCCAGCGAGCTGGAATCCAAGGGCTTCCCAGCAGACTGATGTCCTCAGGAACACACCAATGCTCTCCAAGCGATGACCTTTGTGAGTGAGGTCTGGAGTATAAATAATGCACCCAAGAACACAAACACTGCTTGGCACCGGCCTCCTTGGGGATTGCTGCTAACAGCTCGCCCTCAGGTGGGAGCAGTACGTTGCCAGGGAGTTCCCAGTTCACCCAGACAAAGCAGAGTGACCTACTATCAACAGCACATAAATGTGGTTATCCCTGATGACCACCTGAACTCGGGTTCTGAGAGCAGTCCCAAAGACTACAACAGACCTTGGACTGCCCTAAGCCAAACTCAGAGAGCCAAGAAAACATTCGCATCATTTTATCAATTCCAGATCGACTGTCCCAGACAACCTCACCTCCCTCTCAAGGAGGCAGCGAGATACACGCATCGGTCAAGCAGGTCTACGGACCTTCCTCTCGCTTCTACTTTCCCCACATAAGCTCCTTTCCCTGGTGACTGTGACAGGCTAAGGCTCTAAAGAGGCTGAGAGAGACAGCAGGCGGGTCATTTTGAAACGAGAAAAGCCCCCATCAGCTGAGAGGAGCAGGATTACAGGAGCCAGTCTGGAATCTAAAGGTTGTTCCTCTCCTTTATCCACAACTGCAAGCGAGACATTACCTGTCACAGCAAATGGCTCACACCCAACCTCTGAAATCGTGCGTGGGGGGGAGCGTTACAATTATCAAATAAAATTGATTATGATTCCCTTCCATTTATCCCTTGCCTGAAAAGCCTCCCAGGGAAGGACTCGCTTCTTCTGAGTTTGGAGAACATTTAGTAGGGGACAGACACTGCTGAAATTGAAAGATTAAGACATGCTTAAATATGAGAGCACAGCCCACTGTCAGCCAATGTGAATCAAAACCCAGCTTACCTTTAAAAGAAGATGTAACAGTAACCAACTTTATAAAAAAATATGTTCCCTCTCACAAAAGAAATCTGAGTTGCCTGTTTTCGTGATGCTGGAACTGCAGCAACGTGAGTCTGGAACGGATGACCTCCAGAAGTCCCTCGCAACCTATATTTTACTATGATTTTATAGCTGAAATAGAAACAAGCCTCGATTAACAAACCTGACATTTTACATCCTTTCCTGAAGACCATTTACCTACTAAAGACAGCACCAACAGAAAAGCCAATTTTGAAGCCTAATTGAGTTTAAAAAAGCACTTAGGTTTGAAATCAAACTTCTCTCTTGGTAGTTTTTTGGAACAGCACAGTCTGCTCTAACAACATTTTTCCACCAAAATTACTTCCCAGATTTCTTTTTAAATAGCTGGTTGTGGAGAAATAACAGATCATGACATAGAACCACCTCAGTGTTCTCTTAAAAAAGAAGCAGGAACGGTTGTGATTAATTCAAAACAAGACGTGACCAATCACTAGGGAAAGCAGTCGACAGGTTTAAACTGGAAGGAACATCTTGGAGTAATTCTGTACTAGCAGCATCCCCAAGTTGACACTGGTTCTTCCCCCCTCAGCTGCACCAGATCCCCCCGAGCTCCTTGCAGTTCTGCCAGTGAAGTCGCCCCTCGTAACGAGGATCACAATCTCCGACCATGAAGCTGTTTTCCTGGAACTCTGTATTTTCCACTAACCCTCCCAATCCCGAGGAACCTTCACTGAGGCAGCAGAAAGCAGCGTCTGTCACGGCTGACACTCTCCAGGTTGCCCTGGCAGTGTTACTGGTGCCCACACACTCTCCCAGCACTTCTGTCCCAGTTAGGCTTTGTTTTTGTTCAGACCCGTAACAGCAAAATTTCAGCGGAGCTTACACAGACCCTTTATGGGTCTCCAACATCTCAGCCCAGCTGGACAACCGACCTCTGCAAAGCTTCAGTGCTGGCAGCAGCGTGTGGACCTGCAGCGGGATTTTCTCCAGCAGCTCCTCACTCCATCTCCTAAGGGACTTTATACACGAAGTCAACTCTGAAAGCTCTTCTATTCCCCCTCCTTCCACAAAATCATGGGCTCTCCCAGGTCACAGCAGATACATTTTCCTGCGAGCACTGAAGGCTCTTGACACCATCAAACAAAATCAGCTCAAAATGCAGCCAGGAATTGCCAAAATACCCTGTCAGCACAGATACCAAACCAGGAATCCGTGACAACATTCTTCTGCTGGTGCCTCCTCCTCGCCTCGACAGCGCATCCGGAGGCACATCTCTTTAGGTCTGACTACAGCCACTTGCAGGACTTCAGAGGGAAGCAATTCTTTCTCTCCTAAGAGCATTAACAAAACTAAAGCTTCTACTGCTGGGGCTTCGAACAGCATTTTCCAAGAAACCAATCACCAAAAGTACCATTTCTGAGAGCTGGCAACACCAGGTAACTCATCCCAAAGGCTCATGACAGGGAATGTTTCAGCATCACGACAGGCTCCTCACAGCTTACATCAGGTCAACTGGCAGTGTTCTCTGGAAAGTTCCACCTTCCTAATTGCTGCTAAGTGGCACAGTTGCTTTCCGCGTTAATTAGCACGCACAGAGTACTGGCAGGCCAGTCCTTCAGATGATTTGTCTCCTTTGGTTCACGGACAGAGCATGATTGAGGCAGAACTCAAGACAACTGTACCTACCATCTGGAAAAGTTACAGGCTTTCAATTGCTCTGATCATGCAGTTCCTTGAGGCAGGAACAGTTAGCAGAGCCAGAGGAGAAACCAGCATACACGGCACGGAACTATGTCTCCAGAAGTCCCCATGATCACCGTTCCCATCAAGTGGGCACTGCACTGTGAACCATCTTCACCCATCAGCTGGCATCCAGAAAGCTCAGCAAGAGACAGCAGGTGCAAACACCTGCCAAAAGGGACGCGTTCTAACGGAAGTCTCAAAAAACTCATCATTATCAATACAAGATGAACCTGGCTACAATCATTCCAAAAATCAGATGGGAAAAAAATCAGCCATTAAACTCCCCAAATCAGTACCTGTTGTGCACCGGGCACCCCAAAGTCGCAGAGTGAGCACTGGGTTTATACAGCGACCGCCAGCCAGGCGGCTCTCCCAGACCCTGCGGGCAGGGTACAACGGAGCAGCTGAGATTTGACCATTTCAGTGTTGTGGAGATGAACCGAAGCCCAGTGACCACAGCATTCATCCGTTGGTGTCACCCAGCAGGGATGTGAATGCTGAACCCGCCTTTGCCAGGCCAAACAAACCCACACCACTGTCAGCCTCACACAAGGACACCTCTGTCCATCTCCACACCCTGTGATCGCCCAGCAAAGCCACAGCGCAGCGCCGAGTTACGGCTCAGGACGAGCCTGGATTTATATGCCTGGTAAGATGCATATGTTTGACATGTGCCTGGATGCCATACGTTCCAAAATACTCAAGCTTGTAACTCTTAATTTGTAAACTCGGCTGAAATGAATCTGGATGGCACACAACATCCTCTGCGAGCAAAAAGCCTCCTTTTCCTTAGGGAGGACGATCAAAGCGCGACTCCATCTGCGGAAGGCAAGGCTGGAATTCACCAGCACTCTGGTAACAGAGAGAAAGCTGTGACAGAACTCGGAGGAGAAGGAACACTGCAGGAGCTCCTGCTTTTCTACACTGGAAATTAATTTGTTGTGTGTGTCCACGCTCATCCATTTCCAGAACACTAAAAATAAAGATTTGCTGACAACTCATGCACACGCACAGGAAGATGCACAGAGAAACCGCCTCCTAAAAAGGGCTGGGGGAGAGGCACCATTTCACCCCCCTGGACACGCAGGAGGACGGCGGGGTCACTCCGTCACAACACGGCGAGTCCCCTCCCAGCCAGCGAAAGCAAGCGCTGGCACCTAATTCTGTGCTACGGCCGCTGAGCACGCTGGACTCTCCCTACACTTGGCTTAATTAGAAAGACTAATTTACCCTTTGGCTATTCAGAAGGTGCCCGGCCAGTGACCCGCTCCTTGGCAAAACCGGACAGGATAACTTCAGTTTTCTAGGCCTGCTGTTAACACTCAGACTGGACTATCCAGCCGGCAACCTGCAGCCAAATTCCACCTTGGCTTCAAATTATTTTCCACTTCCATCTAGCCCACATTTTATTTGCCATTCCCTTCACATAAATTGCCACGCTATAACCCAGCCGTCTCTGGGCTGCACCTCCCTCCAAACAGCCCTTAAAAACCAGAAACGGGTCGGAAGAAGGACGTGGCCCAGCCCTCAGAAAAAATAAAACTCAGCGGGAAATGAAAATGACTGAAATTGTAACCTTCCAAACAGCAGCCTGCAGTGGTGTCATCTGGAGTTGGCAAAGAACTCCCAAGTTTCCCTTCTGCTCTTCAGCTTCCCAAAGCAACAGCACGAAATGGATAATAAAAATCAAACTGTCCAGAGCAGCGTGAACAAAGAAGCAGGTAAGACTCACATCGGGCTCACTTTGCTGCTCCTCTACTGCTGATGCCCGAGCAACAGAAGATATCTGTGCTCCCATGACCACAGCAACAATCCTGCTTCTTATCAACCTTTCCTAGCGACAGGTAGTGCTGCCACCTTGATGATAAACAGGGTCCAAAAACCAGCTTGTAAAACCAGCACTAACACCGGTTCAGAAAGCTGCAGCCTCTTCTTCAGAGCAGCTTTTCTAGGTCCAAAGGAGAATTCCTTTTCTCCAATGAGGTTCTGTGCATGCCAGGAAAGTCAGCTCTTGGAAGCCCCTGAAAGGAGATATCCAAGCTCAGAAAAAGGATCCAAGAGTTGCCTTGCAATCAAACCCAGGCCCTGCAGCCAGGCTGAGTCACAGCAGCCCTCCCCGGTCTTCAAATCTGGGGGCTCCTTCTCTCAAGCCCCTTATGGGACAAGAACATCTAATATGGCATCAACCTCACCCCGGGAGCTTATAAACCAGATACGTTCACGGTATCAATTCAATAATGGAGGACCAGTGGAGGTGACAGGTCTGGTAGCCCAGAAATAAATCCCTGCCTCTTCAGAAATGTGACACGAAATTAATCACACTGCCACAATGTCACCCATTTGCTTCTCCTGTCTTCCTTTCCCTTATTCCTCAGAGAACATGAGGAAAGACACAGACCAAAAAAAAAAAAAAGAGAGAAAAAAAAAAAGAGAAAATTAGTTCTGTAAGGAGAAAAGGCAAGAAGAAGAATTGAAGTGTCAGGTCTAAGGACACCCACCATTTCTGGAAACTGGGAAAAGTGACGTCCTCATCCCTCTTATCACAGTGCAAACACAGTTTCTTTCTCCACAGATCTATAACCACCTTTGGGCGTCATGCCTTCCCAAGATTCCTCCCTCAAACCCAACCTGCACTACTTAAAAACGCCCCAGATCTCAAACACTCGAGTCTTTCCACATCTCACCTTTAGGAAAAGGATTTCACCAAGTCTTTCCCCAGTAATCCCCACTCACAGGCTTCCACTTCCATGTTTCATCAGCTTTTTTCAAGGGAACAAACACCATCAACTTCCCCTGCGCAGAACTTAACTCTGCTCAACGTCACCAGCCTCTCCATGGTCCAGCTTCCCCCGCATCTGCTGGAACCTCTGCCAGTCCCACCACCCGTCGTCCAAAGGGCCATACGCCCAACAGAAGCCGCTTCCTCTCAATCCACAAACCCCTGTGCCCTCCCAAACCCAGAGAGACAGTTCTGAGCCTCCTGTCTGGATGTCTCTGCTTTCTCCAGAGGCATCCAAAGAGCCAGACTTCCAGCCCCAAGACACAGGCAGATTCCTCCTGGAAGCAGACTGCCCTGTGCACAGGATTGGACACTCTCCTGCCAGTGGGAGCTGCATCCCATCCCAGTTCTCTTTCTTCACTTACAGACACCGCGTGTGTCTCTACAAAGGATCACCTCTGCTGGTTGTGTTCTACCCAGGCCCACCACTGTGCCCTAAGAACATTCCCCTACTCCTAGCGCTAATTAAGGAGCTGCCCAAGCTTCACACTTCCCCCAAACCCTGCCTCAAGTCTCCCCAAGCTCAGCCTCCCCTCTCCCAGCGCGAGCTTCGCCCTTTCTACATCACATCAACACGAACAACGCACAGGACAAGTGATTCCTCAGCACCTACCTACGCTACACCCGGAACCCGCGCCGGCAGAGTGGCATCCAGCGCCCAAGGGTGACTGGCAACATGGCGTCACCACCACCTCTGCCTGAGCTGGGATATTTTGAGCAACTATTATGTTTTGGAGCATATGAAGAGCAAACTAAATCACAGCCTGCCCCCGAGCAGAAACACTGCTGGCTCCGGGCGCTTCTTCCTCAACAGACAGCCTTGCGCCCAGTCACCCCACAATGGGCTCTGCCCCTCAGCTGCGGCTCTTCCCGAGCCCTTCATGGAGCATGCTGAGGACAGAGCTTGCCTGACACAGGGGAGCACCCGTGGAGCTACCCACACGGCACGGCCCCCTCCAAAGAGACACACACAGCACCCCGTTTCGCAGCCCAGCGCCAATGGCCAGCACAAGAGCAGCTCTCCGAGAGCACCCAGTTTCACAGCGCACCCCCTGCGCCATCGCACAGCTCTTGCAGGTACCAGGGCTCGTCACAGGTCGAAGGACCAAAACACAGAACGCCATGGGCTCAGGATCCATACATTTAGCTCACTGAAGCGAGGCACATGCCCTCGTCAGGCTCTGCACAGATCAACCACTGCTGTCGGCAGAAAATATACCGATGACCGAGTGTTCGTAATTCAAACTTTATTGATCGTACCCAAAGCCCTTAGTAAAAAACGAGTAAAGGAATCTGACAAACAACACGAACGGGGTTTCACAATCTCATCTGCCCTTTCGTTTACAATGCACATTTCACCAACAGCCACACAGCCCGTTGCCCCAGGGCACAATTAACTAAATTGCAGCAGGGGTGAGACTGAGACTGACCATCGCTGCTTTCTGAAGAGGAGAGCGACTGGTGGGGAATCCGTGAAAACCACCTTCCCCTCCACCCAGAAAGGCCCAGAACAGAGGCCCTGCGCGACTGGGGGGGGGGGAGTAAGAAAGAGGCCTCTCCTTGCCCCTCCGCACACCTCGCAGCCCCCTGCTTTTTTCGGGCAGGGCAAGGAAAAGGCAAGAGCGGAGCCTCTGAAGTAAATAACACCTACACAGCCTGAACGTGCGAACTCGGAGAGCTAGGAGAGGGGAAGGCCACCCTTCCGTGGGGCTCTGCCTTTCCTCCGTAGCCGGGGGCAGCGGGCGGCCCCCTCGCCAGTCCCAGGCCCGGCTGAGAGCGGCCCCCTCGCCACGCCCTGCCCTGCTCCACCCCCGGGGGCACGGAGGCCCCCTCCGCGGGCAGAAGGCAGTGGGCCCTGCCCTCCCCACCGCGCCCGCCCGTTCCTCCCCCACCGTCGCCCCTTCCCCGTTCAGCCTGGCCGGGCCGGGCCCCCCGCCGCGGCCCGGCTCCCCAGAGGGGCGACCCCGGCCCCTGAGCCCACACCGTGCGCGTAGCGGGGCGGGGAGGGGGAGGGGGTGAGGTAGTGGGGGGCACAGGAAACATGGTGGCGCCTCCCCTCCCTGTCTCCCCCTCCTCCCACCCCCGCCGCGGAGCCCCAGGAGAGGCACCGGAGCCGCCGCGGCCCGACGGTACCTGCCGCGGCCGCCCGCTCGCCGCCCGCCCGCCGGCCGCACACAGACAATATGGCGGAGGCACAAGGCTCAGCCGCCAGCCGCAGGGACCAGAGCGAGGCGCGCCGGAAGCGGAAACCCCGCAGCAAGACGAGGCGCGTGCGCAGGGGTGGCGAGCCGCCGCCGCGAGGGCTTATGGGAGCTGTAGTCCTCGGGGGGGAAAGGGGAGGCCTGGGCGGGGGGGCGTCCCGGCCTCTGCTGCGCTCCGCGCCCCGCTGTCGGGCAGCTTGGGCAGTCTCGCGGAGCCCGTACCCCGACGGAGCCCGCCCGTGTCGATCTCTCTCTCTCTCTCTCTCTCCCCCCGCGGTCCCGGCGGGAGGCGGCCGGGCCGTGCGCGGCGGCCGCTCCGCTGCTGGGCCCCCTCCGCGGGGTTCCCGGCGGCGGCCGCCGCCCCTCCGCGGGGCCGTTCGCGGGGTCCGCCGCCAGGGGGCAACTGCGGCCCGCGGAGCCGAGCGCGGCCCGCGGCCCTTCCCCCGGCCCGGGCCGGCCTGACCCGACAGAGCGAGCACGGCGGAGGCTGCCCCTGGAATCCTGGGGTCAGTTCGGGGCTCCTCACTCCCAGCAGGACATGGAGGGGCTGGAGCGTGGCCAGAGAAGGGCAACGGAGCTGGGGAAGGGGCTGGAGCA
>JANIJG010006644.1:0-19439 GCA_024611175.1 Megaceryle torquata
AAAAAAATTTTAAATGTATTTCTATGTTCTTCTCCAATTAAAAAAAAAAAAAAAAAAAAAAAAAAGAAAAAGATGTTTTAGGAAAACAGTTTCAGAAATATGTTGCAAAATGTTGGACACCTTTGGCCATTTTTTGGTCCCTCACTAGCTGTTGCAGCATCCTCTGGGAAAGTCACAGGTTCTGTAGGGAATCTCAGAAATTATGTTTTGGGGGATTCTTTTTCTTTATGGTGGAGATGCCAAAATTAGGATATGGTTAATTTTGCAGGTGCTTTGGAAAAAAAATCTTCTAACTATGTGCAAAGACCTTGTTAAGTAAGGTTAAAGGCATTTGCCCCTACCCTTTATGGAGAAACTGTTAGAGATGAGGTTATAGTCCTTTGCCTGGGCTCTACATCATGGTTAATGTTAAGGTTCTATTTACAATAGCTGAAAAACTACAAAGTTTAATTTCTCCCATCTACTGCAGAAAATTGCTCATATTTTTTTGATAGTCATTTAGCCTTGCTTATAGGGTCATATTCTCCAGCTAAACTAGTCTTAAACATATTTAGTCATCTATATTTAAGCCTGACAGCAAACAATATTTTAACTTTAATATGTATTTCTAGTTCAGGATGTGCATCAGGGTTTAAGGCAGGGCTCTGGCTGGTTTCTGGAAGAAGTGAGATGACCTACATTAAGGACTGTCCTTCAGAATGAGTGCCTTGGCCCAAGGGATCCCAGGAAATAAGTCCATTTTGCTCAGCTTAGTCTGAAGAGACAGCTGTTCACTATTAGTTTTTTTCAGATGTGGACTGCAGATTTGGTGAGTTATGTTTAAAACCAAGGCCACTAGGCTCTACTTAGTAGTCACCCCTTCAAAGGCATGTGGACTCTACTTATTCTTGTGGATGATGGGAACTGCTCAGGTAGGATTTGGCACAGTAATGGTCCTTCATTGCTTAATTGTGGTTTTGAGATCCCATCAAAAATAGGTTTGAAAACATAAACACCCACCGTCAAATACAAGCTTCAGTCAGTAGCAGGTATTGTTATATTGTATTTGCCATCCTTGGAAAAAAAAAAACCAAAACCAAAACTACTCTATATTACAGCATTATTTTATTGAAAGTCTTAATGGAATTTACATTTCTAAAGCTTCCAAGTAGTTTACCAGGTTACAATTCATCAAGAAATACATTTGATGTTACTCCAAAAGGCACTTTCATAACTTGTTCTTTCTCTGGGAACATAACTGAACACAAATTAAAATATCCAATTGCTAATAGGTTAAAATTGCCATGCCTTGACAGACATCTGAGAGAGATGTGAAGTCTCAGCAAGGCTGTGTATTCAGGCAGCGTTACATGAAAATGAAAAACACAAAAAGCAGCAGAGATGCTGGAGGACTATTTCCCTAATCAAAGATATATAAACAAGGTAAGCAGGAGCAGGACTGTCAACAACACTGTTTTGGCTATTGAAAAATAGTATATTTAGGATATAGAATTAAGTTTATGTAAGTATATTATATTTGGTATAGGATTTCATTAAAAGTACAGTATCTCTTTTTATGCATTAGATAAACTAACTGTGGAGGTTAAGACTTTGTTTCACTGTTGGGCTTTGTTGTGACAGCTAACAAGGGTATAATCTGCCTCCTGGCCTTACTGAAATATGCAGTCTTTGCAACATATACAGCTGAACAGGTCTCAACACTTACTCCTTACCCACTGTACCTTGGAGTGTGAAATTTCCTACTGATTAATCACCCTTTTATATCAATCAAAGGGCCATCCTGCAGAACGCAGGTGGGTGAAGGTGGCCGCTGAGACAGCAACCTCTTGACATGCCATGAAGCTGTAACAGAGCAGGATCTCCAGCTGTTGCCCATGAGTAGCAAGGGTGGCACCCAGTAGACCAGTGATTCAGTAGACCAGGGATTGCCTAGACTAGGGTCTTTCCAACCATTCCTGGGAAAGTCAGCATGACACAATGGCTGAGCTGGTCATTGTGCCTGAATGAGCTAGCAGTTGTAGGTGATGTGAACAGGCTGACATATTACTGTGCAGCAGGCTGCTTCACAGCCGGCAGTGTAGTGCTCCTCTTCGGTGTTTCATCAGCTTTTAGCTTAACTTATCATTAGTTGCTGGTAGGAGACTTGCAATCCACAGCTGTTTCATGATGCCATTTTATCTAAAAGCTAATATTTCAAATGAGTGCACACAAGATTGCCTTCTGACCTGCAAGTAGCTAACAATTCAGCTCTGTGTCCAAGACTCATGCCAGAGATACAAAATTCTGTGCAGCCAGTGTAGTCTGATGTGTGTGTGTTTTACTTCATAGCTAAGGGAACATATTGCTAAACATTTTTTACCTATGGCCAAGTAGTTACTTAAGAAATGGTAATTAGGCACATTGAAACAGTTAAATCCTCCTTTCTGCCTTTCCTGTAGATGGGTGTTACATTTGCTAGCCTCCAGACCATGGGGACCTCCCCAGTTAGCCAGGACTTCAGGTAAATAATGGAAAGTGGCTTGGCAAGCACATCTGCCAACTCTTTCAGTGCCCCTGGGTGTAACCCATCCAGTCCCATAGACTTGTGTGCAACCAAATGGTGTAGCAGGTCACTGACCGCTTCCTCTTTGAATGCGATGACCTCATTCTGCTTCCCCTCCCTGTCTCCTAGCTCATGAGGCTGGGTGTCCAGGGAACAGCCAGTTCCACTGCTAAAAACTGAGGCAAAGCAGGCATTGAGCACCTCAGCCTTTTCCTCATCCTTTGTTGCTATGGTTCCCTCTGCATCCAATAAAGGATGGAGATTTTCCCTAATCCTCCTTTTGTTGTTAATGAATTTATAGAGACATTTTGTATTATCCTCAACAGCTGTAGCTAGGTTGAGCTCTAGCTGCTTTGGCTCTCCTAATTTTCTCCCTGCATAGCTTCACTGTATCTTTATAGTCTTCCTGAAAAACCTGCCCCCTCTTCCAGAGGTCATAGACTCTCCTTTTGTTCTTGAGGTCCAGACAAAGGTCCCTATTTAGCCAGGCCGGTCTTCCCTGCCTGCTTGTTTTTTGGCACACGGAGACAGCCTGCTCCTGTGCCCTTAAGACTTCTCTCCTGAAGCATGCCCATCCTTCCTGGAGTCCTGTATCCTTCAGGGCAGCCTCCCAAGGGTCTTTGTCAATCAGTCTCCTGAACAGGTCTGCCCTCTGGAAGCCTAAGGTGGCAGTTTTACTAACCCCTCTCCTTGTTTCTCCAAGGATTGAAAACTTAATCATCTCATGATGATCACTGTGCCCTAGATGGCCTCCAACCTTTACTTCCCCCTCAAGTTCTTCCCTGTTCACAAGAAGCAGATCCAGGAGAGCACCTTCCCTGGTCAACTCACCAGCTGCGTGAGGAAGCTATCCTCCACACATTCCAGGAACCTCTTGGATTGTTCCCTCTCTGCTGTTTTGTATTCCCAGCAGATACCTGGGAGGTTAAAGTCCCCCACAAGAACAACGGCAAGTGACTGCGAGATTTCTCCCAACCACTTATAGAAAGCTTCATCAACCTCATTGCTTTGGCTGGGAGGTCTACAGCAGACACCCACAGCAACAGTAGCTTTATTGGCCTTTAACCTAATCCAAACACTCAACCCTGTAAAGAAATCTTAAAGACAAAGTAAAGCCAGTAAAATTAAAGCAGCTTAGGTGCAAATACTCTACTTGGTTTTTGTTGTCACAGTTGGTGCTTCACATCACAACTGACGTAGCTTTACACGTGCACGTGTGTGAAAGCATGTATTTCTCAGTTTTCATCACTAAATTCCTTTGCAAATTAAATAAATGCCTTACAGTGGCCTGCACAAAGGGACCTACAGAAAGGAGAGACTATTCCACGATCAATAGCTAGTTGTAAAAAGACTGATAGTTTAATACCTGTAACTTACAAGGGCGAGGCCCTTGACAAGTAGAATTCAGAAAGAAAACTGCATTTAATTGCTGTAGGAAACAAAAGCCACATGAAACTCATCATATTAAATACCAAGTTCTTTTTACATAGCAATGTTCATCAGGAAACTTTCAAAATTAATGTGGCAACGATGGTAATCTATAAACTTAAAAAGACAAGACTTAAGATTTTAAATAATTTATAAATTAATAAATTGTGGGGTTGTTTTTTCTCTTTGTAGGAACAAAGCCCTATAGATACATTAGAAAGGTCCAAAATTCTCTGTAAAACTTCTGGACAACACTTTTCTTAACCAGACGATGCTCATTTACTGACACCAGACGTTAAGAGAAAAATATTACAGCTCCCTTTCACAGTTCTAATACCATTTTCATTGATGAATCATAAAAAAACCCCCCACTGTGTTGCCTTACATATTGCTGTATGGGTATGTGCTTGTGCACGTAGGAAAGCAGAGAGACTTGATACAACTACAAAGACACAAGTGGTTTTCAACAGTAAAATTAATCTCATGAAAACATAGCTATTATGTTTCTCTTCAGAAATATGACTTGGTATTCTTCATTATTTTCATTATCACACCTAGCTTCTCAAATCCTCTAGCCATTCATCTTTGCTCACCCTAGAAGCACACTTTCATCTGTTTATTACCCAACCTCATCTTACTGTGGACAGCAGGCACAGCTTTTAACCTACAGTCATTTTAGAGCTTGTTAAGGTTCTTTATGAAACTTGCCATGCTACCATTTTTTCTGTCAGAAGATTTGATTACTGATGCTTCTACATCCATGAGGTCAGTAAAAGAAAACATTACATTTCCCAGTGGGCCTTTACACACTGGTGCTGTGTTTCATCAACTCCTGTAGATGAAAAAGGAATTTGAAACATATCAGCACAGATGAAGCCTTTTAGGATAACAGAACAGATCTGATTTCTATTACAGGTTCTTTAGCAGGTGCATAGACCTAGTTCCACAGAGCACTGGCTGATAACCATTGACAAACTTAAGGTCAATTAATTTTTTTCCCTAGAAAATTAATGTAAAATGCCATGGCTTAGTATGGGATTTTCATAACCACATTTAAAGTAAAATAGCACATTTAACGTGACCCTGGGCTCTTGAGTTCTTGCTGAAATTGCCTTCTTCTGAATCTGCCACTTAATTCTGTGGCCTAAAGAATTTCTAAAGCAATTTTAAACAGCAGCTCAGCCACACTGAGAGGAAGGCTTTTCTTTCCATTTCACACATTGTCCTGCTCTGGCAGGGGGGTTGGACTGGATGATCTCCTGAGGTCCCTTCCAACCCCTAACGTTCTATGATTCTGTATGGGAAAGGGAAGCATTACAGAGGCTAGAAAGCCTTCTCAAGATGACATGGAGAGAGGGCTCAGACTGTCTCCTCCTGGCCTTGAGCTCCAACAGCTCTACAACACATGAGCAAGTGAGGAGACTTGTCTTAGCTACGATTGACTTGAACTGCTGGACTGCCTAGGCACCATTCTGATTTCACGCAGCGGTCTCATCAGCAGAAAGCTCCACTGTGATCAATGGGTAGTAGATTTCAGTGCATCTTCTGAAATTATGCACAAACCATAAATAAGAAGTGGAAAAAACAAGGTCTGAGTCATGAAGTTCTGGTGTCTATCTGAATCTTTATCATCTCTATATACAAATACAGGAGAGCTGGATGGATATATATCAACTGACCTTTCCCCCATTGGTCCTGCTTAAAAGGAAAATATAATGGCAGCCTGCTCATGCTTAAAATAATTCTATATAATTACAAAGATGTTACAGTCTCAGTTGATTTCACACTTAAAATCACCCTCACCATCTTCAATCTGACTGTTGAAGAAACAGGAAGTGACATCTCTAACAACTCAGAACAGAAAGCTGCACCCAAGACTTTCAGAACTCATTTGAGCTCAGCATCCTTTGAATAGCTGCTTTGTTTCGTTTCAAAGCAGGAGAAGCC
Source organism: Megaceryle torquata (assembly GCA_024611175.1). Lineage (NCBI taxonomy): Eukaryota > Metazoa > Chordata > Aves > Coraciiformes > Cerylidae > Megaceryle > Megaceryle torquata. The sequence goes on from JANIJG010006644.1 coordinate 5,918, forward strand.
CAGCTTCTAAACCAAAGATACTATTTCTCTCTGATTCACCACTGAATTCTGTCATTATATAGAGAGATCTATTTTGCAGTTGTGGAAGATTATGTATAAAATCTAAACTATATGCACAGATACACATAAGATTACTTTCCCAACTATAATTTAACTTTAATCTCCTTTCTTTCTAGCCTCTTTATAGAAAGTCACCACGCCGAAAGCTTATGCATCACATTTTAAACCAAATGTTTGCGGGGTTTTAAAACATACTGTAGAAAAATTATTTTTCCCCATTACAGAGCCTATATCTAATACAGATCTTTTACCCTGAAAGTGCTGGAAATACTGCAAGTTAAACATATTGAACGGTGTTCATATCAGTTGAGGGGGAGGGGAACAAAACCATTATGCACACAGTTCAGGAGCTTGGCACAATAAGAGATTTATATTTTTGTTGATTCTTTACAGACCTCATAAGGTAGCAAGCTGCTTGGGCATAAGACTCCTTTTCCTCAAGTTTCAGCCCAAAGTAAAAATTTTGCTGAAGGAATTGCACTAGATGTAGGGAAAACACTACCTCTGCTTTTTAATGCCAAGAAGTGTATCCCTGTGAAATCTAGTCCAAGTGGAGAATAGTGTGAGGAAGCATGTGGAAAAAGGAATGGTGACAGTGATCGTAAAAATTAAATTTTGAAGAGAACAGTACTCACCTTTGATAGAAAGTGTTTTCTGGGAATGGGTTGAACTTCCTTGCACAGCTATGTGACCCCTGCCAATCAATGTCAACACTTTATTAAAGTGTGAGATGATTCAAACTTTGACTGTCTTGGTAGGTGTTGCTAAGCAACTTTGCTGCTTGTCTGAGAACTAGTTTTCACAGCAACCTTTCCTTCAAACCAAAGACCTGTATCCACTTGAAACACGTTCCCCTTTGTCAGTGAAGAACCCAGCAAGTTATACTCCGCTCCTCCCTTTGCATTTTCCTCTCCATCTCCCAGTTAAAGAGAAATGAATTTAGTAGTGTCTGAAATCTGCCACTTACCATAATCACTGTCATAGAATACTATGAACTTCTGCCACCGCAGCTCTGTGACCAGTTTCAGCATAACATCATTGAGGCGCACGGGTGGTCGGGCAGCCAGCGTGTACTCCTCCTCCTCCAAACTGGGGTTCAGGTGGCAGGCTGTGCGTGGGGAGCCCCCTGTGTTGCGCTGTACGAAAAGGTGTGGGATGTGCATGGCATCTGTCAGGGACTGCAGGGCGCTGGCCGTGGCACAACCAGTGGATGTCACTAAGGCTAAGATCCCCAGGGTCATCAGGTCACAGGCTGGAGAAGACAAGAAATAAAGCAGGGTTAGAACAAGCTCAACGTATTCCTTCTAAGAAGGGAACAAGACAGACTTTACCCTTGCCTTTAACACAGAGCTGAAATGATTTATATTACAGCATCAGCTGAAGCCTTTCAGAGTTCGGTCCTGTACCCCTACAGCAGGAGACAGGATCTGCAATCTGTATTGATAAGAAAGTTGAGGACAGATAACATTATTACTGTCATTTTATCAGACACGAGCCAATGTGAATGGATATTACAGTCCTTGCTTCAGGTCACTCCTGGTGGAAGCAGGAACTGAACTCTCATCTTTTAAAACCCACTTCACTGCTTTCACTTCCTAATCTTTGTTGTGCACACTGGATTAAGACTTTGGACAATAAAAAGCAATTTCAGTTTCAAGGATTTGCCTTATACAATGGAATTTGGAAGGATTTTTAAACTGATGAAAAAAACACTCACTGTGTGTCTCAGAGTAACAAAGAAACAACAAAGGCACTCATTAGAACAAAGGCAACTCATGAATGACTAAATCATTATTACCAAGACTGTAGCTGTCTCTACAAAGATCTGGAAAAGCATGTACCATTTAAAAGCACAGCATACATTTGAGCCCATCTGCTTTTGAAAACTGAAGCGTTAGGTGAGCTTGAAACACAGGCCATGTAGGTTGGGCAGCCCTGGGCAGAGCCCTGGGTGGCCTTGCTCTGCTGCTTGGGACAGCTGGCAGCCTCTCGCATGGCTCGCTCTTCCTGGGGCTCCTCCAGGTAAGAGAACCTGGTATCCAGCTGGGGTTGGGAAGCATTTCCAGCCAAGGCCACTAGCTGTAACTCAGCAGCTGTTTAGTCACTGGGGGTGGTGAAGACTGTGGAAGACAGTTCTTGATGCCCACTGTTACTAACTGTCTGAACAAGTGGCAGCAAAGTTGACCCCTGGGAGCTGAGCGCAGCGAGCGCTTCCAGCTTAGCACTGCACCAGCCCTGAGAGTCCTTCAGGGGCACTTGGCATCTCCTACTCCTCTCCTCTTTTGAAGAAGGCTGGAGGCAAGCTCAGGGTTTCAGTAGCTGTTTCAGTTCCTGAGCAACCATCCGCACAAGCATAGCCTGCCCAAAGGAAACTAGCCACTCCGTTTCCCCAGGACAGAGGCCCACCATAATAAAACCAGACGGGACACGACTGGAGATGCTCCCAGTCTCACAGCAGTCTACATGATCTTTCCAACCGTGAGTCTCTCGTGTGCAATTCAGAGTTCCTCTGGGACACACGGAGAAGCTGAGCAGGAACTTCAACTTCCAGGCTGGAGAGGGGAGGCTGCCCTCAGGGGTGCAGCCCCAACAGGAGGTGACAGCTTCAGCAAAGGGAGCGAGCAGGCTGCCCATGCACGGAAGGGGCTGTGGGGCTGCTGGCTGGGGCATGTGTCAGGTCTGGTAAGGCAGGAGATATGTGGCTGCCACTGCCTGTTACTGACCTGCTGCCTTGGATCTCCAGCAGAAACGGAGCGGAAAGATAGAAAAATAAGTGCTGTATATGAAAAGGATTTATTTTTTCCTCCTCTAAAGACTTAGATCTCTATTTTCAGAGGCCAAAAAGTCAGCAGGACTGGACAGGTTATGAATAATTAATAGTAATTAACAGTTAATTATCAATTAATATTAATTGCATAAAGCTACAGTAATGAACTCCAAAAACCCTGTTTCTAACACAACCAATGAACCATTTCACCAAGTATCTCCTTAGACCAAACAGAAAATAAATTATATATAAATTTTTATAAATAAAAATATTTTCTCTTTTCTATGCTCAGACCATTCAACGTGCATCCTAATGCAACAAAGAAAGATGAAGTGCTTTTAAAAATACTTACTTGATGGTCTTTACAATAAACATATGTCAGCTGCATTATCTAAATTTACTCTGTGTTGATTATAGTTACATGAATTTGTTCTTTGTTTTTCCTGAGAGCTGACCTGATTTAACAGCAGGGAGGTAATGCATTTGCCAAATGGGAGACCCAGGTTAGGGAACAGATTTGATTTCCTGGGCTTCTTGCCAGAGAAAACCGAACATGTCATACAGGTAATTTATTTAGGCACAGTAGGGGAGGGAACAGAGAAGTGGGAACAGAGGGACAGAACAGCAGAGCTGAGCTATAAACCCCTGCAGAGATCACCAACCAGCAAGCTTTGCTTGTCACCAAGGGTGAGAGAAGCAAGCCACACAGGTCTGTAGAAGGAACAATTTACTTACGAAGAAGACAGAAGGAGATCAAAAAACAAAGCCCTTTCAGGTAGGAGGCTGCATTCAGAGAGTCACTTATTTGAGGAATACAGAGCTGATCACCAGCTTTATAACAAGAGAGAACTTGAGTTCAATACTGAACAGTAATCAAAAGCTGCTCACTTACCAGCAGCAAAAAGACCAGGGATATGACAGACCACAGCAAATGGGCCCCCTTATCTCCCAGCACAGCCCACCAAACACAGATGAAATATCTCAGCAAAGACTGTTTTGGTTGAGGCATTTACCCACTGTTTTGTAGTTTGTATCAAAGGGCCAAAGAAGAATTAGTCAATACGCTTCTACATTCTGCTATTTTGTCGATTGATTATGTTCTGCCTGAAAGCATATGCTACACAGTAAGTGTTATCTCCTCTCGCTTCTCAGTTTTGACATAGTATAGCAGGCAGGAAAAAACTGGAATGACTAAGGGAAAAAGGTTTCATATTTTCTGAATTGCTTTCATTGGTCAAATTAAAGAATGTGAAACAAAACCTGTCATACTACCAGCGGAAGACTTTCACTACATAAAAATACAATGGATTCCAAGAAGTTCAACATCTCCACACATTTTACACTAAAGGGTGAGAATAAACTTTGAGCAAGTAAAGAAGTATTACTTTCTACATAAGTAACACAACAGGCAAAAACTACACAGCAGACTCCAATTCATTAAAAACTCATCAACTCTTAAAACATCTTGAAGTTCTTTAGCAAGCGAATGTTCAAAGATTATACAATCCCAGAAGAAAACTCTCGTGGCTTTTCTTTTTTTTTTTAGGATTTCTCCCCCCCCAGTGCCTGTACTTTCTCACATACAAACCTTTGACATGAGAAAAGATGTGCAGTTTTCTGGTTTACTTCATACTAGCTGTGGATTTTCGGCAACAGTCAAGCATCCCTGTCTATGTGACTGAGTAAATCACTAATTCTGTACGTTAGTCGCTGCTTCATAGGCACCCAAAAGCTTCATCAGCACCCAAAAGCTTCATAAGCACCTTCAAATTTTGTACATCAGTTCATAACTCTCATTTTGGTTTCCTTAAAGCTGAAACACAGAGATTTCAAGTACCTTGGTTCATGTCAACCTACTATCATAAGGGAAAGGGGAATCAAAACACCTTGAGATCTTCAGTGATCATTAATGATTATAGTTGTAGTTAAAATGATTTAATATTGCTATAGCTAAGATGCTGTCATATTTATTTATCCTGTAGATATGTTTCTGTAGGTAAGTTTCAAGAAATAATTCTTTTAAAGTATTTGTTCCATAGATAAAAACCCACAATGTTCTAGCAATCCTGTCTCCAGATTTCTCCACCACGTAAAGAGCAGTAGCTATTAGCTTACTGTGCTAAACACCTTCATCACCATCAGGCTTCATTTTAAGTAGATATCAACATCCTCCAAAACACAGAATAAGAAAGGGGTGTGTTAACATGGTGAAAACACGATCACCGTACCTAAAGAATAAACGTGCATTCATCTATTTGACGGGATTAAATTATGTCATGGTAAATTATGCTCCTCAGTCTTGGACTCCACCAACAAACAATCTCTCAAGCTTAGACTTGGATTTCATTGAAGTTTCCCAAGTGATTAATTAATCCTGGTGTTAGTTGTTTCAGAGAAGTATCTCTCCTAACCTATTGTTTTGAAGTCTGTTTTCAGAAACTCCTTTCCACGTGCTTGACATTTTCCATCTTGAACTGCTATTTCCATTACAGGGTTTCACAAGACACTGTCTGATCTCTTCTCAATCTATTCTCTGGGGTTTTTTCTGTTTCTGTTCTCCATGTTATCTCTGTCAAGATGCCGGCAGAAGTAATATGGGTTAATATATTTCAGGCATCTTCTAACATCCATTTGCCTAACTTGACTCCTACATCACAGCAATACATACTAAACTTTTCTCCCATTCTGTGACCCACCTATCTCTAACTCAGATGATATCCCATTAAGACCTGGAGAACAGCTATCATTTTTCAGACTGCACACCTCATCTATATGACTTCTTTAATCAGTGGGACTCCTCATTGCACATGAGAAGATGCAAGAATTCTGCTTTGCTACAATCATGTTTAAGATCTTGCTTTTCTACTGTCACCTCCTGTATTGTCATCCTATTTCTGAAGACAGGTGCAGATGGCAAGGTCCTGATTTGGCACCATCTTCACAGGGATATTTGCATTAAAAGCTTTAACTCAGATTTCTCTGAAATTAAATCCCTCTCTCTTCAAACTGCAGGGAATCAAAATACTCCAAGAAAAAAAAAAAAAACACATTATCTTGCTCCTGGCAACATGACAGTATGACCATCATCTTTCAGCCTCCCTTTCAGTGGTTTCCCATTATTCAGAAGAGGACAGAAACTTGTTCCTTTGTTTCCACAATTATCAATAGACCAGCTGCCACTGTAATTTCAGATCTAACAATATATCCACCTACTAGCTATTCCCACTGACTCTTCAAACTTCAGTGCCTCTCGGTCTCTCACTTCTGCCTATCACTATAGCTGGTCTTACTCACTTTGGACACCACCTGATCATATTTGATAAATCCTCCCTACTTGAAATCTTTTATTCTTTTTCTATTTGTATAACCCTTAGGTTCTCTTTACTGCACTGTGAATGGAGAAACATCCTAATCACAAATAACCTGCATTTTATAAAATTTCATTCTTTGAAAATTGAGAAGTTGATGCCCTTTTTCTGGGAAAAAAAATCAAAGAAAGCAAGAAAACTTCATATCTGACAAGAGAATGGAAAGCCAGCCACACGACACATACCTGATGTTTCTGGTGTAGTACTTCACAATTAAATGATTACCACAGTTGGCACTTAAGTGTTTGTAACTAGGTTTCAAAGCTACCATCGAGATGAGGTGAGATGAGATGAGATGAGATGAGATGAGATGAGATGACATGACATGACATGACATGACATGACATGATGACATGACAGACTTCATGCTTGCCTTAGTACTATTTTCTCAGTCAGTCTGTCAGATAACTATTTTTTCACACTGTTTATCCTTGAAAACAAGTAAGGAAAAAAATCATTTTATCATAAAAATATAAAACTCCAGAGAACACAGCAAATTCTGGACACATCCCCCCCCCCCACCCAGAAGAAGAAAAACATAACACAAATCATAATATTCCTTGAGATTATCAAGGCCTGTAATTTATTCTGCTGAAAAGTGAATAGTTTGCAAATCTACCAACTGGCCTAGTGAGCAGATGCAGAATATTATGTGATATATACAAATAAACACACGAGGAACTAGTTATTGCATTATTCATGTGTAAAAAATTTAATTGGCACTTTGGTTCATTAGCCAATTTATATATACACAGATACACATAAAAAATTTGTGTGAAGCACTAGGCTAGAAAGAATTAGAGGAGAAAAATATATCAGTTCAGAAAGCTGATAAACTGTATCTTTAATCAAGATGTAAGGTCTGCAGGAAACAAAAACATAGAAGTATTCTGAAATTAAATGAGAAAAAGTCCTTTGGGGAGGTTTGTCTGGAGCACTGAGATGACGCAGAAAGGATGACAATACATGGAAAAGGACTGCAGCCCACCAAGCAATATTGCAAAGTCAAGAGGATGATACAATTCCTTAACTAAAACCAGAATAACACAAACCAGAGAAGTGAGCACTTTCATGCATTATCTAAACAAAACCAAATGTTTCTGATGTAGTACATGACAAATATCCATGAAATCACGGCACACACCTACAGCTAATTCAGTAGCTCAACAAAGAAAAATGGCAAGGCTACTAGCTATCCACATTTTAAGCCTTTTTACGCCTCAAAAGGCCTTCAAAATTTAAATGCTTATATGCAAAACCAATCCATCAGACAGAAAAAATTATGGAATCATCTTATTCATAACCCTGAAGATGTTTCTATTAAAAATACTGATCCACAGAAAGATTCGCTCCTACTATTGGTGAACAAACCACATCAAGATTAGTCATCTAAGCACTCACTCAACCTGATGCTTCACTAAATGGGCTTTACCAAAGAATATTTTTTTCTTTACATTTCATGATGTTTGCTTACTCTACAGCCTCTTTCATTAACTGAGAAAAGCAATTCATAATGAAGTTGCATCACTGTTAAATAACATCGTACCATGCAGTTGTGGTTCCTTTGGATACTCAGCAATAAATATATTCTTTGTTCCATTTCTGTAGGGTCTTTCTTACCTTTTTGTGCTGTACTTACACTATGTTTCTTTAAATAACTAAGAATTTATTATTTTTATTATTAACACCCTACACAAAGCTGTCGTTACCCGATACAGAGAAAAGATAACAAAAGTAGACAGCAAAAATCTTTTATGTAGCACTTTTATTGCTGTATCCTCTTCTGCATAGTGAAGATGAATATTTCTTACTGTATTACACAGACTTTCAATCAAAATAAAATGCATCTTAAAACACGAAAGCAAAGTCACAGTTAGATCAAATCAGAACAACTAAAACCCCTAACTACCCCAACTTAGATGTGCACGTTTTTTGCATACATGTGAGAACAATAAATATTTCCTCCATTTCATTTAAGCAGCCCTTCTGTATCTGGGTCCAGGATACAGGCATGCTTAGATCCCACGTTCTTTCATGTGATTATTTTGGAAGCCACAGGAAAGTTGGACATAGCTTCACCATAGCTCCTGATGGCAATGGTGTTCCCTTGCTGACTAGCATTCAGAGCCCAAATGTGATGCCACATCTTCCACCAGAGATGAGAATTTCAGCTCATGAAAGTATTCCCCAAGTATGATAACTCATTCTAAGAAGGGCCTTGAGAGCATCTGCGACTAGTCTGGCATTCAAATGCAAATGCAACTATTGACAAATACTGCAGGCTCTCTTGCAATCGGAGCATCTCTGGACAAGATGCTGATACTTTCCCTTGTGTAAATATGTAGGAGCAGGGAGGTGATCTTTCCTCTGTACTCAGCATTGCTGAGGCTGCACCTCCAATACTGTGTCCAGTTTTGGGCCCCTCTCTACAGGAAGAACGTTGAGGTGCCAGAGAGGGTACAGAGGAGGCTACCAAGCTAGGAAAGGGTTTGGATCATGTCTCTTATGAGGAAAGGCTGAAGGATCTGGGGCTGTTTAGCCTTGAGAAGAGAAGGTTGAGGGGAGACCTTATTGCTCTGCACAACTACCTGAAGGGTTAGCAGTTGGGAGTTGGTCTGTTCACCTTGGTGACAAGCGATAGAACAAGAGGGAATGGCCTCAAGTTGAACCTGGGAGGTTCAGGCTGAATTTTAGGAAGAATTTCTTTACTGGAAGGGTTGTCAGGCATTGGAACAGCCTGCCCAGGGAGGTGGTGGAGTCCCCATCTTTGGAGGTGTTTAAGAGCCAGGGTGATGTTGTGCTTAGGGACATGGTTCAGTGGGTTTGATAGAGCTGGGAATCAAGTTGGACTGGATGATCTTGAAGGTCTCTTCCAGTCGGAACAATTCTATGGTTCTACTTGAACCTTGCAAAATCTCCTGAGAAGTCTGTCTTCCAACCAAAACCAATCAACACCTAACATCAGCAATCCTGCAAATGTGCATCAGAGACTTCTTAACAGAGTTTACTTTTTATTTTTCCAGTTACAAGGTATTTTCCATACAGCTGGTTTGGTGGTGGCCAAACACCTGTTAAGTCTTTTAGGTATCATCTCCTGCTATGAAATTCTCCATCAGAATGAATTTTTACTTGGCACTATAATGCTTTTCAAAATGTTGACTTCAGTATCTAAAAGAGAAACAGATGACCAGCTTGAGGGATCAGCAATAGCTGATCACAAACTTAAGAGTTCTTGATAATTGCATTGCTTTAATATAATGTTCATGTTATAAATGTCAAAGAAAATAAGAATTGTGATACTGTAGCATAAATAGAAAACTTAGAAAAAATAATTAATATTCCACAAAATATTCTAAAGTACTGGTAACAATATTTTATTTCTTTTTTTTTTTAAGTTTAAATGACATATAAACTCACATACTAGACTTCCAATTATGGCTTCAAACCTGGAAATAGATTTAGGGGAAGTAGGAGGACTTTTGCTTACCACTGGCACCGAAATAAAGCTGTAGCTACCTGTCCTTTTTACCTCCCCCTTCTTTGCATGCTTCCATGGTAACACAATGAGCCTTTTTATCTTAGACTGTATTTCAGCCTTAGGATCCAGATGACCCTGCAGCTATACAAACAGCTATGCTGGCACAAACGCTCAGAGTGTCAGGGACTAGGTGGAATGTTTGGGACTGGAGGAAAGCAGGACTTCACTTCTTAACAACAATAGCTGTTCCCCACTTAAAATCCTTTTACTGGCTTAAAATATTTAAACTCCTACCATACCTGGAGTCCTTTCAGTACCAGGCTTGTTACTGCTCCAGTTGGGGAGCATCACAGTAGGTGATGAGCTCCCTGTTGCACCAGGTCTTGCTCTGATAAATAAGCAGCTGTAAATGTCATATGGTATTGAGTTGAATAAAAATGGTTTTTAGCACTTCCTTGTTTTCCCTCCTCTTTGGGGTGATGTCCCAAGTGTACAGCTTCCAATGATTCTCCATAGCTGCATTTGTACAGTCTATATTTTGGCTTGGTGCTTGAAACTATGATGCAGAATCTTTTGCTCCAGACAGACCGTAATGCATCATGCATCTAAAATAAGTTGTCTTCTTCGTCCGGTGGGGTCAAGTGATAAAGCATTTCAGGCTATTCACTGGAGACATTTTTGGTACTGAACAGCATTTCTCTTTGTCTGTTAGTGCCAGGGATTTCAGAAGAGTAAGTAAGACCAACAGATTTTCTCATGCTTTAGCCATATTTTTCTGCAATCCAAAACCAAGGCAAAAGACAAAGCTAAAAAAGAGATGTTTCAGTCAAAATATGAGGAACGGTACACTTTTATAAAATTCAGTTGCAAATCATTCTGTCAACAACCTGAAGTCACTTGGCCTTCCAAAGAGGGTGATCACCATGGTGACAAAAAAACCAGATACTTCATTTTCCCCAAACCTTTATTCACGTTGTATGTAGAGCGGGAGCCCATCCTTCTTTTACTGAGGAAACAGGAGAAGTATTTTTGTCAGTGCTTGTTGTCTGCTGAAAGATCCTCTCAAACTTGCGTGTTACTGGGAGCTGTTTGCTAGGGCAGGTGTTCCTGCACAGCATCTGTATGTGCAGAGAGTTTCACTTGAGTACAAGTCAAGACCCAACTCAGTAAAGCATTGAAATGGTCCATAATGGCTGAAGAATTGCCAGGGGAGGTGAAAGGAGGGGAGAGGGAGAGGGGAATGTTTGGTATTGTATGTGAGTGCTGGAAGATAAAAGCAAACTTTCTCTAAAGCTAGTTCTCTTTATTTCCCATGGTGAATTTATCATGTTTCAAGGGCCCAGAGCTCATAAACACACACCTGGCTCTTGAGTTGCAGTTTGCATATTGAAATCTTTTGTTGTGAGGATGTTGCACTGGAACAGGCAAAGCTGTTTCACTATTACTGGAGATGCAGTTGTGGGGTTTTTTAATTTATTTTTTATAATCATCTCTGTGTATTTTGTCTGCAGCTCTGGTAGGCCATCTGGAGCAGTCTTGTTTTCCTTCTTTTTTTTCTTACCTTTTTCAGTACCACACTTCACTTCAGAGTTCAATTATCCCAGAGAATATAAGGAACTAGGATGAGTCTGTTCGAACTGAAAATGGATCTTGAGCAAAGTCCCAAATCTAAGACTATGCCTAAGGAAAAAGAACAGGTTTGAGCACTGACTTTCCTTGAAATACTCCAGGAGAGTCTTTCATTGGTGTAGGGCACAAATCTGGAGTAGAAATTGATGAAAAAAATCAGTTGCCTCTTTTATTTTTCTTCCACTTCTCCCCCGTTATTCTTTTCTGTTACTGTTTTACAGAGACTGCTTTTCTCAAAGCTATTTTGTAATGCTGTTCTTTGCTTGGCCCCAAGCGAAAGCTGGAAACAGTCCCCGATGGAGGTGTTTTATCTTGCTGTATATATGTATTTTGGGGAGCTATTGTAATGCCAGAAGAGTTTCACTAAGAGAACAAGTTTTCTAAAAGCATCCAGCTGACCTTCCCTCTGACTTCACCTTTGGGGAGGAGACAGTCTATTGTTTAGGCTCAGAAATTTGTATAAATAAGTAAATATTCCCAAATTCAGAGATGGTTTTGAAGAGCACCATTGTTGCAAAGTTGGTTTTGAAGGTTGTTTTTTTTTTTTTCCCCTAAATCCATCCTGTGTGCAATGTTTTGACCTAAATCAATATATCTACAACAAAACCAAACCTGAGTTCCTCTTCTATAACGCAATCTTTATTTTTCATAGTGAGATCTAATGGGATTTTCTTTCTTTCTGTTCTCTTTGTCCTTTTTTATGTGATTCTATGGTGCAACATTGATCTTGAGGTTTCTTCTCTGCAGTCATTGCATCAATTTAGAATTGAAATTGAATGTATGGTATTTCAGGTTAAAACCAAAAATAAGGGTGTAGATATCTCATCACCTGTAAATTGGCTGCTATTTTAAAAAGAGAAATTACATGCTAACCAGGGGACCTTTTCATAGATCCAAAGGAAAACGTTGACATGGTAAAGTTGATCACTTAAAAAAGAATATCAGATCATTCCATTCAAATACTCAGTTGAGTCAAAAAACTCAAAAATTCTGAATGTATTGGAAGGGCACCTGTCCCAGCTCTTGTCTATCATCCCTGTACTTTGCCCTCCCTGGTGATACATTGCTGCTGTTCATTAGGAAGCTGCTTATTTGAGGTGCTGCTAAAACCATTTGGGATGGTTTCAACTGTATGATTTCCTGTAGTCTGCTTTGTGTAGTAATACACAAGTAGGACAGGATAACAGTATTCAAAAGTACAAACAAGATTCGTTGTTGGCCATGTAAGTCAGTGAGAATGAGAACAGCTTTCATATCCTTGACCTTTACACTTTTCAGAGTGTGCTGGAGTCGCTCCTGCCTATATGGAAATATCCACGCCGAGTGCAGACATTGTTTAGGACTATCTACTGGATTAATGGGACTTTCTGTTTCTACATAGTGTCAGTCCAGGTACAGCATCCTCTAACTGATTCATTATTTGAGTAATCAAGTAAAGTTGTACCTTGCTGCCAGTACCTCTTGTTCTATCCCAGGGCACCACTGAAAAGAGCCTGGCCCCTTCTACTTGACATCCACCCTTCAGATATCTGTAAACATTGATAAGATCCCCTGTCAGGCTTCTCTTTTCCAGGCTAAACAGCCCCAGGTCTCTCAGCCTTTCCTCACCAGAGAGATGGTCCAATCATCATCTTTGTAGCTCTGTGTTGGACTCTCTAATATATTTCCCTGTCCCTCTTGAACTGGGGAGCCCAGAACTGACCACAGTACTCCAGATGTAGTCTCACTAGCACAGAGTAGAGGGGGAGGAGAGTCTCCCTTGACCTGCTGGCCACACTCTTCTTTATGTACCTCAGGAGACCTTGTGGCTTCTTGGCCACAGGGGCACAGTGCTGTTCCATGGAGAACTGTCCACCGGGATGCCAAGGTCTCTCTCCATGGAGCTGCTATCCAGTGGGTCTACCCCTAACCTGTACTGGTGCATGGTGGTGTTCTTCCCCAACCGTAGGACTCTACACATCCTTGTTGAATTTCATGAGGTTTGCCTTTGCCCAGCTCTCCAATCTGTCCAGATCTCGCTGGTTGGCAGCACAGCCTTCCAGTGTGTCAGCCACTCCTCCCAGTTTAGTTTTGTCAGCAAATTTACTGAAGATGCACTCTATCTTGTCATCCAGGTCATTGATGAAGGTGTTGAATAAGACTGGACCCAGAACTGCCCCCTGGGGAACATTGCAACTTACCAGTCGCCAATTGGACTTTGCATCAGTGAGCACAACCCTC
>JANIJG010006645.1:0-55043 GCA_024611175.1 Megaceryle torquata
ATTTTTCCTCTCTCCACATTTATGTCTTAGTCCAGATAAGAATAAAAAGAGGACTGTTTCAGGGCCTAAAAAAAAAAAAAAAAAAAAAAAAAGGAAAGATAAAAATTGCAAGATTTCTTCAAACTTAGGTCTTTTCTGTTGGTTTGGATTTTTTTTCCTCTTTTTTATTTCATCCAAAAAGCAAACACCTTTAAGATGTTTTCAATTGGTATTTAAAAATCTTATTCAGGACTCGAGCATGCAGCAGTCATGTTTAGCAACAGATATATTGCAATTTCTCTGGGAAGTAAGCTGTGTTCAATCAAAGTTTTATAATTCACTATATTTTTTATCTTTTGTATTGTATTTTCCAACTGTATGGCTTCTTGTTTTCAACCATGATGTTATCTGATTAGCTTCCTTTATTATATTATTTTTATAATTTTGTCTCCTACTAATAATGTTCTCCTCCTGTACAATCTATTACAATTCTACCACATCTTTCCCCATCCTGCTCTTTCTATTTCTACTTTCCTTTCCCATCATCATATCCTAGTTGATATCATCTTGATGAATAAATTATCAAGATTGTTCTACAAGAAATCTGTCATGTGGTATGTGACCTCTTTTAAATCTGAGATTTAGCTATGAATTCCATATTAGTTCTCCACGAGTTGCTCTTATGTAAATGTATAGGAGCTGGTGTCTGGCAATTTCATCTGAAGACTTCCTGTCTTTGTTCTGCTTTTCTATCCTTCTATAATTTATCACTTTTAGGACAAAGTGACTTTGAAAAGGATGTTTTGCCCCAATTATAGTTCAATTGAAGTCAAGTTCAAAAAGATGTATTCTATACACAGTCTTGTAAGGAAGTTAGTTATTACATATTAAAAAATAAACACACATGGACACATGAAAAACATACTTTTTTTTTTCTCCATCTTTAACTTTCATAATTGATAAAGGGTAAAACTATTACATTATGATTATTCTAATGAATTTTAGGTTTTTAGCTCAGCCAGAAGGTATTACTGGAAATCTCAGTTAAAAAGTTCTCTAAATATTATTTCAAATGTTCTAGATTAAGTGAACACTTTTACTGTGTGATTTTATTAACTCCATCTGAAAAAATATCTTAAATTACATCCCTTAGTAGTTAAACAGAAGACACAGTGGTAACACGATGAACTTTCAAGAAGAAACATTCACTTTAATGTATTCCTTTTATGTTATAAAAATGGTGCAACCATCTCAGGCTTTCCATAACTATAAGAAACATTAGTGACAAAGAGTAAAATCATGTTGGAAGATGATGAGTAAAAAATAAAACTTTTCAGCTATCTGGCTTCTCCAGGCTGTTTCTTGAAGCACGATGATCAATCTGATATTTAATGTAATGTACTGTTCTTACGAGTGTAATTGTTTTAGACGCGTTTATTTCTCTTCCTATGTTGGACAGCCCTTCAGACATTCCAAGAAGGGGTAACAATTAATTCTACCTTCCCATAAGGAACTTAGTTACTGGTGCACCTTCAGTGCCTACAATAAGCTAGCTCTGAATCTTGTTTGTAAAGTGAAACTCTTGCAAAATGGGTTCAAACCCAAGCCTGCCTTTGTTTAATAACTGAAAGCAGGATAATATATTTGGGGTCTATAAATACAGACTGTTCCTGATATGATTACAATATAAGGCTGTATGGTGGTTTGAGCCCACCTAGCTGGCAACAAAAGCAACCAAACAGCTGCTTGCTCAGTCCTAGTCCCCTTTGGTGGGATGCGGAGGAGAAAATACAACAAAAGGCTCAAGAGTTGTGACAGAGGACAGGGAGGGCTCACTCAACAATTATGGTCATGGGCAAGAGACAGACTTTTCTTGGGAAAAAAATACTAATTTAATTTAAACAAAACCACCAACAATTCACCAATTAAATCAGAGTAGGACAGTGATAAGTACAACTGGATCTTCACCTTTACCCTACCCATCCCTTCTTCCCAGGCTCATCTCTGCTACCTCCTCCTCACCAGTGGTGCAGGGGGCAGGGAATGGGGGCTGTGGTCAGTCCCAGTCCATTCCATGTTGTTTCTACTGCTCCTTCCTCCCCAGGGGGAAAACATGTCACAGTCCTCCTTGCTGCAATGGGGTGTCTCTCCATAAACTTCTTTACACACTTCCCAAAAGGTACTGTACATGTAATCAGTTACCCAAGTGCCAGTATTCATTAAGTTAATGCCTGTGTAGACCCAAACCTCTAGGTCCAATATCCTGAAATTTTTTGACTTGCAGAATAAAAGGAAAAGTTTGTGTAATAATGGATGATTAGACTTTGCTTCAGAGAAATACAAAGGATTAAAATCAGTGTTCTCTGGTTTAGTTTTATGACATTTTAATCCAAGTGGGATAAGCACATTAATGCATTCCCAAATATAAGACATCTGTTGTTCTGTGCTTAGGAATTCTTAAACTCAGAAGTGAACTATGAAGGGAAGATTTTATTCTGAGGGAAGACTGCTTTAAAAGTATTTCCAGCTGTAGATAAGAAATAAGCGAAAACCTGGCAACTAAGTAAATTCATGGGCTGAGAAAGCACAGAACAGCAATATTTTCTATTAATTTTCAGTTGCTTTAAAGACTGTATTTTAACCTTTCAACTTAACTGTAGTTTAATCATTTATTTTACATGGGAATTTAGTAGGCTCTAAAAATGTCCCAGATGATCTTTGAAGGTACTCAGCTGCTGTGATGATAGACACAATAAGCTAGGTGCAGGTAAGGACTCAAGCAGAACTTGCAACTATTAGTTTGATTCCCACCCCCTCTATGTCTTCTTTCTTCCCATTATTAGATTACTGTCTTATCCTTTATGAGGTCTCTCTCTTCCCTTTGTGAGGCTTTCCTAGATGCGTTTTTAATACAGGAACATTTAGAATTTAATTTCTTTTAATTGTGAATCCATATTAACTGGGTATACTTTATGTACATGAATATGTCTCATTATCTCAGTATCTTTCCCCAGGAGAATTATACAAGGGATGCTATTCACCATGCTCAACTAGGCAAAGCAAAGTGATAATTTCTGTGCTAGGTCATTTTTGAAAAAAATATAAGTCTACCACAGAAAACTGAATCTTGAACAAGCAAATTTTGTACATCTCTCAAGCAGTTTCACACAGATTTCTTGGAAGCATTATTCTACAGATATATATTGCATCAGAACAGCAGACAAATTGTTTGCATTTTAAAAAGTGTAGAGGACTGTGTGGGTCTGTCTGCATATGTCTGAGATCCAGGGAGAGAAAAGAATGATCACAGACAGCTAATTCTTAGCTTGAACAAGTGCTTTTCCATATGTTGAAAGAGTACATACAATCACAAAGTGAAGAATTTACAGAAAGCTTTGGAGATTTTTCAGGGAAAAAGATATATTTTGAGGAGTTGGGAAAAGAAATCTCTGTATTTCAACCCTGAAGAATGATATTTCATACAGTATAAAGCTCTGAAGCTCAGAATCTGACTATGGGAGAGTTTGGAACAGATATGCAAATTGTGGCATGTCACATAACGAAACAAAAGTACACCAAAAAGACAGAGAAATGATTAAGTGTTTTGTTGTAGTGATTAGCTGCAGTTTGATTAGGGAATAAAGTAAAGGGGGATTATAGTAAAAGTGTGGTGTGACATAATACAAAACTGCCTGTACTAGTGCAGAAGTATGAAACAGAAGAAAAGAGTATTCTCAGTTCCTAACAGTTTGCATGCAAAGTCAAGAAAATATTAGTTAATCTTTAAAGGCAAATTTCTGTTATTTATATGGTGCAGCAGAGCGATAGTGGATGGATTTGCAGATGCCTCACAGAGAATACAAAGGAGAATAGGAATTACAACAGAAAGGTAATGACTTTTGCCAGACTTTAAACCAGATTGTGCAGTGCTCCAACTTCCACAGTGAAGGAGAAAACAACTGGGAGGTGGCAAAGCAACAGATTCTGCTGTGTGAAGAGTCTTACAGTATTTAATTCCTTCACTGCACAGCACCTGCTGTGTTAATGCATACCAGTGTCATCAATGTACTGGTGTTGTAGTACACTGTATTCACCAGCACAGTGGGTGTTTCTTATCTGCAGTATTTGGCAGTAGGCAGGAGGTTTCTTGGGCTGGAGCGTGTTCTTCCCAAGCTTTGTGTCCCAGTTTCATACACAACGCTGTTTCAATTTTTGGGTTTATTTTTTCCTTACTTCCAATGCCTTACAATTTTCTTTGAGTTCTTTACTCATATTTCACAACTCACATTTAAGTAGCTTTACAGAAAATTTTCACCCAATGATTTAATTAACAATATATAGTCCAATCCTGAAATACTAGAACACGTATTGTCCCCTTTATGCCTGTTCAAGTCCTCTGTGATCTCACAGATGTATCTCAGACTATACCTCCAATGAGCTCTATTGATGAACTCTATTTATCTGCCTAAAGTAGCCTAGGCAAAAAGTCCTCTGAGTTCAGGGGTGATCTCTCTTGGTTTTTAGTATCTCTGAGTATCTAATGAGTCACCCTGCAGCTGCACAATGCCTTGTGCAAATAAGGTATTTCAGTTCATGTTGGTTTGAATATGACCTTTATTCTCTCTTGTCCATTAACTGAATAAGGAAATTTTTTTTTTGTTGTTTGTTTGTTTTTTGTTTTTTTTTATGTGTTACATTTCAAGTCTATTTTGGCTGCCCCAGAGACTGAAAGTTAAGGAAATGAAAATTTAGAAAGTTCTGCCTGGTAGAAGCACTTGTTTTTCCTCTGATTCAGGCTGTTTCCACAGTAATGGTACCAGATCTATTAATTACTGGAATACCCAGCAGTACAAATTTACATGCTTATATATCTATCAGACTAACCTCTGTAGGCACAAGCAAACAAAAAAACCAACCTGCCAGTGAAAAGTAATTAGTCAAATGTTTAGAGCAATTTTGAATCAGCTGAGTGAGACAGTGTCAATCTACCACCGTATTTTTGATCTAAAGCCTGGCACTGAAAAGCCAGATTAACTTTTTTGTCAAGTCAGATGGAAAGTTACTTGATGTTGAAGCAAAATACCTAGCCAGCATGTTCAGCCTATACCTTAAGTATGTGTATATCATTAGAATATAATGCAAGTGGAGCAAAGTTATGATTTGCTTATCCTCAACTGATCAGATCATAACCAATCAAGAATATCAGTCTTAATCAATCTAATGATATCTTTTGTACTTTTATCTTGTGAATAGGCTGAGAAGTGGTGCAGTTGATGGGGCCTAAGTAGTACTGAAGAAAGGAATCTAACAGTGAGTTTTACAGCCCCAGATTGACCAACTCTGCCCTTTTTAGGTGAGAAGAATCAGTACCATCAACAAACCTTCTTTAAATACTACTGAATATTTTACAATGTAGCAGAAATTTGTTTTGCATTTCAGTTACAGATTGTGAAGTTGTATGTAAAACTTGAAAATCTACAGTACTTGACAAAGGTACTGTAGTTCCTTGACTGTCACATGTGTAAAATATTAATAATTCATTTTCCAGGGTTAAGATATTCAGAGTCATTTGGGCCTTCAAAAGATAGTGAAAGTTTGGTTCTATTAGTGTACCTATTCTCATCAATACTTGTCAGTACTTTTACTTCAAGTCTGTAATTACTAAAAAATTTTAGGTCTGTAATTTATTTTAACTTAATATAAAGGGAAGCTTGAAGACTCTAGAAGCTGCTACACTTACTACAGCTGTATACAAAATTTAGTTTCTATAATTTCATGTAGCCCTTTTTCTTCCTGAACTTTATTTTTTTTTTTTTTTTTTTTTTTTTTTTTTTTTTTTTTTTTTGAAAAGGAAAAATGAAAAACTTTTTGAGAACTTCTGTTCAGAAGATAACTGGACTGGATTCCATGAGTGGCTCCTGTTCCATCTCTTCTCTTTTCTTTTGATAATTCCATAGTAGATAGTGACTCTGAACTTCTGGAATCTATTCTGCTCCAATTAGATCTTGTTAGTACTGGGGACAGGGGGAAAGGAATCTTCTGAATCAACAGAGATTAACTGTGCAAATTCATTCCAGAGGCTCTACCTCTTTCCAGTGAAACAATGAAAATGGATTTTACTGAAACTACCGAGAAGATTTCTGGAGTGCTTGGTCCTATATTTACCACCTTATACAGGAGCTACAGTGGTATTTTCCATCTGTCTAAGTGTTTTGGGGGGAGAGAGAAAGTGAATCCAATACTTATTTCCAAGACAAAATTGATTTTAACTAGAACCAATGCATTTTATATTCCTGTGCAACTCAAGACTAACTTAGTATTCATGATGCTTTTCTTCATACAGTACTCATGTGGTGTGTTTCATTTGCAAAGTGGCATGCACAGGAATAAAGGCCCAGAGGAATATAACCCTTCTACCTCACACAAAAAATAAATTAGGTTTTCTTAGCATTCTGTCTCTTCATCATCTGGAAAACCTGCTGCTAGTGAAATTTTCTTCTGATGTCTACTGCATTTTCTGATAAACTTGTAGCTTGTTTAAAAGGCAGTTGCAGTTTGCATATAAATCAGCAAACATCTGCAATCATTCAAAAGGAAAAGGTAAAACATTAGCACTAGACAAAATGATCAGAGAAGATCAGGTACAGCAGGTGCGGATGTTATTAATAACTGAAAAGCAAGTGAGCTGGACTGCTTTAGGATATTCAGTAGTGTCCAGGAAAATAAGTGAGTTCTTGCCTCTTCTGCCACACAGAAAAACTGCAAGAGGAATTGCAAAGAAGTCTACAGGAAAAAGTCTAATGACAATTCTCAATTAAGGCTTGATGGAAATGGTTTCCCTAACTTCTAATATAATGTATTTACTAACTACTGAGTATAGATGTAATTTTGTGTGGTATACACTTAGTGAACATCGATAAATATTCTAATTGTCTTTGTGTCCTTGGCCTTGTACTGATACACGTCCCTAAAATCAGAATTTTGCACTCTATGCATTTGCAGTAGAAAGATAACTATTTCCACACACGGAGGAATGACTGTAATATGCATTTTGATCATTTGTTAAAGTACCTAAAACCCCAGATATCCAACTTTTGTTAGGTTTTACATCTTTGAAGTAGTAGACAAAATCTTGTCAAGTTGCTGCAACTCTGAATCTGGTTTGGGAAGTCTTTTAGCCTTTTTTTTTGTTGTTGTCTTTTCCCTCCTTGGTACAGGAGGTTCTTAGTGAAGTTAAATGGCTTTCTCTAAGGCGTAAGAGTTGGTGGAAGAAAAGGATTAAGACAGGCTTTTCTGGCTCTCGTTTTCATGTTATTAGCTGTCAGATCAAGCCAGCTCTACACTCATCACTCAGCATGTTTAAAAGTGCTTTCTTGGGATGATACTACTGATACAAATGGGAACTGTGTAATTTGGGTCCATGCTGTGTACAGCCATCAGGTCTATCACACTGTTTCTAAAAAGACCATGAGAGTCACACAAATTCACAGCTACCATTTGGTCACTTAGTAAATTTCACAGTGAAGGTCATCATGTCCGCACCATTTTTTTTCTCCTCTTTCCATTCCTCCTACTCAGTAGGAAAACAAATATGTTCTGTGTGAATATATATCACAACAGACTGGCAATCACTGAGCAACCAAAGCAAATCACTGACAAAATCCCTCTGTCAACTTAGTAGGAAATCTAAACACCACAAACTTTACTATGATGAATAGAGAAAACAAAATGCTGAATACATGATTCTGCCAAAAGCCAAAGGAAAAGAATTGAAATCCTAAGCAAGAGATTGTCAATTTACCTTCTCTTCTCCTGTCCTCATTTTTAATTTTCTTTTGTCTGTCTATCTTCAATCTACCTCACTCACTTTTTCTCATTTTATTAATGTTCTGATGATTTTAGTTTCTCCAAGAGCACTTTTGTATCCATAGTTACAGCCACTCTCTTCATATGCATCAAGATTCCACCTTTATTCCTCTTACTAATTGTTCTCCCCTGTCCTGGTGTTACTTTTTAAGCACCAAAAGATCTTTGAAATTTTGAAAATCTTACTGCTTAATAGTTCATATATAACTGCTGTTAAGCTGCCCATGTCAGTCATCTAAACTAGTTGATCTTGCTTTAGATATCATGAGTATTTAGTAATTAGGAGTTAGACTATATCAAATTTTCAGTTATATTTACCAAGTACAAATGAAAATTCAGATTACTGGAAGTGTTAATAAAGAAAGGAAAACCTAGAACTTCTAGAAGGTTTAATCCACTCCTGTAATCCAAGAGATTTACATTAGCACCTGAAAAGGAAATTTCACTAGTGACTGACATTTCTCTCTTCTGGAAAAAGAAAGTTTTGGAAACTTTTAGTTCCCTACTGAAATACAAATGGAGCCACTTAATTGTTTTCAGAGAGGCAGAAGGCTATTAGAAAGTTTCTATTGGGCATTGGGTTATGAGTTCCAGATTCCATATGAAAATATTTTCATTCCACACCACTTTGAATCAAAGCAGAACAGGAGCTTAAATTCTGTCTATACAGACCAGTATGTTAATTGGTCAGCAACAGCTTTTGATTCAGTATTCTAGCCTAGGTCCATAGAAATAGTTTCATTAGCTTTACTGAACAATCAGTTCATTGTATATTATATTTTTAGGCCAGTGAACCAAATCCTGCCTGCCTTTCTCTTTAGTTTCAGTGGGCATTTATAAGCAAAGTAACAGAGCTCAGAGAATGGCACACTATCCCACTTGAACTAAAGGGAGAATTCTAGGTAGGTAGAATGTAATTATGAGACTGGAATTCAGCCAGGATTTGAGCAGAAGGAGTTGTGGATCTGTCAAGCAGCTATGAAACGTGTCTCAAAGTTGTCCCCAAAGCAGAGGGAAAAAAAATGTTTTGTCACCTACTCAGTATTAGGCTAAGAATTCTGTTTCATTTCTCTGCTTTCAGTGTATGGAGGCAAAGGGGAAAAGTGAGAAATAGAGCACACTGCTTTGCAGAACATTCAAAGAAAGGCAGAGGAAAGTGCAGAAGATGGGAGAAAACATCAGTGAGTTTCACAGAATGTATTTTATTTTCTGTCCCATTCTGGCAGTAGGCAGTAAATATAAGCAGGGTGTCTGAAGTTCACAAAGGCAAGAAAACATCCTGGAGTATGCAGAGTGTGGGCTACCTTTCAGTCAGTATTTTACATAATAATCCTTTGTAGAGATGCATAGGGAGAGGAAATTACGGTGCTGAAACCTCATCAAAATCCAATTTTCTGAAGCATTAGAATTGGCTAAACAGTACTCTGTGACCAGTTATCATTAAATTATGAGAAGTCCTTTATTACCTTTCCCCACTTGCCTGCAGTCTAGAAATCCTGTTTAGTGAAACTGGCATTTTCAGGAACCAGAGTTGTGGTTCAAGAAGTCGAGACTTTTTTTGGTTCTACTCTATTGTAAGAAATAGATTTTTGATGCTGCAAGTCAGTCTCCAAATTGACATAACAGTAATTAGAAGTGATTTTCTTTTTTCTCCCCCTTACCAGTTCAGTCTTCCTAGGCAATAGCATTCTCTAGAGATTAAAGTGACAGTCTGTAGTTAAGTTGGGAAGCAACACATCAGAAATAGCTGCTGATTTCTGGACTGGCAGTGTTGGACTCCAATAAGACCTACAAAAATAAATGACAGAAAGTGGAAAAATATTTTTTAATCAATTTTCTGCCTGGCCTTCTTTCCTTCAATGAAGTGATGTTTGAAAGTCCTGTCTGTTTTCATCTCTATGAAATAACATGTTATTCAAAATGTTTCAGTATGTTTTCCATTCCTTATTAACTGTAAAATACTTTCCTTAATTTGAAATCAGTTCAGAGACCATTAAGAGCAGCTGTGCTCATTTCTTCGTGTTTTTTTGCCCAACAGAAAACCTTTCAATAACTTTGAAGTACAGCTCAGATACGCATGCCGTAAAAATAAATGGCATTTTGTCAATCAGATTGTCAAGAATGTGGGCAAAACCAACACATAACCCCAAAATTCAGAAATGCATATGACAGAGATATTTCTTTTGGTTAAAAAACCCTAAAAGAACCCAAACCCCTTCTTTAATTATTTGAGAAACTATAATTAACTTTTGTAATAAATGTTCCTGCTAAATAGCTACACAGGGAAGCATCTTCTGAAAATGGAATATAAAATAATCTTAAGGCAATTACCAAGAAGTTTTTGATTTGCAAAATTTAGTATAATTATGTAATTTTCTTTTGTGTGCAAGCAGCCTTGGCATTGAACTCCCACAACACGATGAGTCATATGGAACTGGTTATTTCCTAGTGAATAGCAAGATGCAAGCAAAAATTATCATTTGAATACAACAACCCATGAGTACAATGCATTAATCTAATTTTACAGTAGAATCAATGGCAAAAGTTCACTCTGATGATACACCAAAGGTGTTATCTGGAACCCATGAAGACCTGACAGGATGTCTGTGACAAGCGCTGTTCCTGAGATGTGAAATTGCTTTCAATCACCACCTTCAGATGAGTTCACTCCTTTAAAGATTTCATTTCTTTGCCAGTACGTTTGCAATGAAGTAGCTGTAAGAGTGTGTTTGACTTTATTATGCGCTGTGAAAGGTGAACATATTGTAGACATTTAACAGGTTCCTTATATCAGGCTTGTTAAAAATTGAGAGCTTAGTAAATGCAAATGTTGCCCAACTGAATACATGACATTACATGTGTAGATATATAAATTTGTGAGTGTAAGTATATACAGGCAAAGTAAAAGTATATATAGTAAGTGATGGCCATAATCTACATTTTAACTACTAAGTGCATACTCCTGTAACAGAAATTTGCTGATCTCAGTGTTGTTAGGCCAAAAAATAATTTGGATTATGCCACATTTTTGTTTAGAGACAAGCAAATGCCATCATGTTATTTACAAATAAACTGCTTTCTTTTAATTTTCAAAGTCCCTTTTACTGTTAAATTTATTACCAAAAGGTGCTTTATCACATTCTGAGAATCCAGTGTTCACCAAAACCAGGAATTCAGTCATGGAGAAGACAGAATTTGGATTAAGTGTACATTTCCCGGGACTTGAAATACTTTTTATATATTTATTTTCTTTTTCTTTTTTTTTTTTTTTTTTCTGTATAAACTATGATAAGGATTCAGTACCTTTAAGAACTACAGTGGTGCCCGGTGACAAGGTGAGCAGTAATACTCACGAATCATGATACAGGAAATCCAAGTTAAACCTAAGAAAAAACATGTTTGCAGTTAAGGTGGTCAAGTAGCTTTGCCCAGACAGGCTGTGAAATATGTGTTCCTCAGGTAATCAAAATGAAACTGAACCAAGGCCCTTGGCAACCTGCTCTAGTTGACCTTGCTTTGGGCAGTGGGGAGATGGAGTATTTGAGCTCAAGAGTCCCTTTCAACTTCAACAATTCTATGGTAAATATTAATCAATAAAACGGATTATTCACTGTATTCAGGGAAAGGAATTTCTAATTAATGCACTCTCAAAATGAAATATGCCTGTGCTATCACAGTTTTTAGAGTAGAACTCTATTTTGGAACTCATTTTTTTTCCAGTGGATTCTGACTCTGGCAAGAACTTGTGCCATCTCTCATCATTAGCATATACATGACATGTTCAGAGGACCAAACCAAGTGCTTTTTACAGGACATATGCTATGTGACTTGAGACACATTAAAAGATAATTAGGTATATTAAACAATAATTTGATTTATTTCATATTTGTTTTATATGGGGATATAAAAGCTGATTCATGCCTAATTCATTTCCCAGGCAATATCTTTTCATGGCACAGATGTTTAGCAAGCAGAAACAATGCTGTCTCTACAGTATTTCTCATGTAATGTCAGAGAAAAACTTGACCAGACAGTCTGAAATCAAAGGAGCAATTGCATAAAGGAGACAAATATATCTGATTGCTTGGAAACAAAAATTAAAAACAAGGTCCCTGAATACTTCCAAAATAGTATGTTGATCAGAATCCAGTGAGGACAAATAAGGTGAGGACAGCTAAAAACAGTTAAAGACAGTCAGCTAGGAGAGGAAAAAAAAAAAAAACAACCCAAATTCTGCTGCTAGAAATGTTTTCACCAATGATATAGAAAAGTTACTTTTATCATATGCAAAAACCTAAAAAACTTGTCCTAATTATCTTTTACTTTTCTGTGCATGACTGCTTGAATAGATGAAAGCTGGGTAATAGACTTAAAGTCAACAAAAATGTTAATTTCTTCTTTCTTAATCTCTCCTGAATTCTATTTTTCCAAGGAAGATGACACAGCACTGTACTCTGACTGACACTGTCCAGAAAGACATGCTGATGGTGAGCAATTATAGACAAGCATTAATCTGGTAAATTGTGGGGTTTTTCAAATACAATTGGACAAACTTCATGACTTATCTTTTGTAAAAGCTCACAATGGTGTTCAACCTCCAGTTGTACAGCTTGGAAAAGAAACAGATTTTGAGTTCCGGACAGTCAAAACTGAAAACTGAGCAAATAACAACTTCCCCAAGAGACAGATATAACTTAATCTCTGGTTTTGCCTGGGTGTAAGTATGTATCAAGAGGCATGGTTAACCAGTGAAAGACAGTATATGACGTGATCTCTCTCCCGGTTGACTCCTTTTTTATTTTGTTTCAGTCTAAAACAGGTACAGATTTATTCCAATTTTTCAGATATTGAAGAATTCTAATAACTGAAAAATAAAGTTAAGTACGTAGAAAGTTAAATACAAAGTTTATAACTACTCCAAAAAAGTGATCTTTAACTTCTGTGTTAAAGCATACTCTGATTTAGATGGCTGACATGTTATCAGTAATCCATTGCTATATAACATCATTTGTAAAAGACCACTTAACGTACCTTGTGTGAATTACCTATTACTGATTTTTGAAAAAGGACAATACTCAAAGATAGAGGTGAAAATAAGGATGAAACATCATTTGTGTAAGTACACTTATAAGAAGGTAAAACGAATGGTGAAAAGTTGTAGCAATTATTATTTTGGAATATCATTATTTTAGAAATGCTTAAGAGGATTAATTTAGAAGTCAGATTTAGAAACAAAAAGAAGTAAGAACATGGATATGAAGAGTAAAAACTACTATTTGAGAGCTTTTCCAATACTGTCTTGACATAGTATCATTTCAAACATTCTTGCACAGCAATCATGGTCATCCAGCATACATCATGCTACAAAGAACCACCCAGTGTGTTGGTGTGTGACACTAATATGATCTGGAAATAGCTAGCCCTGGTATGATTTTCACCAGAGCAAGTGGCTCAGAGATCAAGGGTCTCTCCCTGAGATAGTCCACAAAGACAACAGTGATACAGCTATGCTTGCAATTTAAAATCTTCATGTTGATGTCCTTTATTATAATTTCACAATTTACAAATTCCTTTTTTTTTTTTTTTTTTCCTAGGGCAGAACTGTGCTAGGAATCCAGGAAGCCAAAGTGTTCTTAAATGGTCGACAAAAACATGTGGACAGTTATACTACATGGGCTAAAGCTGTGTTTTTCACCAATGTTCTGAAAGCAGTTTGTGATGGTGCGGATGTATTAAAAATTATGTTCTTTGTTTTACAAGCAAGTATGACCGTGTCTGGAAATCAAGACCCTGAGCTGATCAGGAGTGCAGTGAACCTGAAAAGAACGTGAGCTATTTCTGTGTTCCTTGTCCTGGATCTGCCTGTTGTCTAGACCTGCTCTGGCTCTGAGCACAACCTGAATTGAAAGAATGGCTGGACGTCATCAGGTAAGAATTTTCAGACTGGAATTACTACTATTTGATGTTAGCACTTCTTCACCAGCCCTTTGATTAAAAAAAAAAAAAAAAAAAAGTTACATTCTGGTATGAATTTACATTTTTATAATAACCACTTCTGAATACCCATGAAAGATGTTTATTTGGGGTCAAACTATGCAACATCTCTCCAGAGTCAGTCTTCATTCCTCCACAGTGGTCAGGACACTAAGGTATTGCATAATTCACAGGTTTCTTTTGACAGACAGTCCAGCTTATTACTTTTTTTTTTTTTTTCCCTTTTTCATTCTTTCAGAATATACTCTGCCTTTGACGGCAGAACTGGAAGGTTTTTCTGGTGATAACTTCAGCAGATTGTGTTGAAATATTTTTGTAAAGATTTGTTTACCAACAGGATTTTCCTTTGCTGCTTTTCTAAAATAATGATATCAGTGTTTAATATCCATTAATCATCTATTTCTGTTAGGGTATAAGTGCAATAAAGAACCTTTTATTCATTTATTTGTATGCTATCACTTAAACCCACCATTTATATATAGATCATGGCTGGGTTATGCAGGGCTCTCCGCAGACCTATAACAAAGAAACAAGTTTTTGTACCAGAGAATTTACAGTATACATGAAAGAGTAGATAAAATAACAGGGCAAGACAGACAATCAGGGCTGTGGAAGAGAAGGAAGATAAAATAAAAAATGAACAGAACAGAGCAGAAAAGCAAAAATACCTGATGACCCCTGGTAAAGCAAGAAACATAAATACTAAAATAAGGTATATTATAAAAAATCTTAGATGCACAGATATTAGAATAAAGTAATAATTAATAATATTTACTTCCATTATTTTTTATTAATTAATTCTGTAACTTTCTTAACATTTTAGGAAATGAGACTTGCTGTCTTGATCTACTTTTTAAGCTGACTTCTATTTCCCTGAGAATTTTGATGGTCTTTGTCCTCAGGGTCTTTGGCTTATCTGGTCTGCTTCTCAGTTTTATCAGTAGTATCCTCTGTGGACAATTATTTTATTAGGTTGTTCAGTAAACTAATTTGGAGAACTGATCTTTCATGCTCTAATTACAGAGATGCTTAGAAGTCAGTTGTATTATTTTTGTATTATGTGGAGAAGGTACTCTAGGTCAGTATTCTATGTAATTGTTAATTCTATATAGTTATATTCCAGATTTTATTTCTTTTTTTTCCGGTGTCTCTTATTTTCTTCTCCCAATAATCAAGTTTCAAAACATGTTTCCTCTGTTAAGAAGGACAAATCTTGTCCAAAGTTAGTTTCTATCTTTAAGAAAGTTTCCATTTTCCTGTTCTCACATTCTGCACTGCTAAATTTTGAAATTTGAATTTTTTCTTCTTCTTTAGCTTTCCTAAGTTCATGTTTACATCTATAGTCATATGCGTTCCATGTATAGATTTATGAAAACCTTGCAACTTCAGAGAAAAATGTGTCAAAATAAATACATAAAATTTAATTCCTATTTCAAGATTGTAATGGTTTTTGTTCTTTGGCAATTTGTCATTTTAGACTCTTACAGAAAGACTAAAACTTTGCATTGTAATGTTCTCAAATTCCCTCAACACCTGTTTTAAGGGCATGCAGTTCTGCTGATGAATGTCCCATGCTTTAAGTAGTGATATGTCATTAATCACATTAAGAAATAGACCTAACAAACCATAAATTAAAAGTAAGTCTGTGTTGCTAGCTCTCCTTTTTAGTAGAAATTAAATAGTCTATTAATATCTCTGCATTTGAGATAAAAGAGCATCTGGATATGTTATTACCATGATAGGTCCTTTTCCAAAGTGACGCTTCCCATTGCAGTGGCAATTCAGTCTTTGCTCTGTACCAGGGAGAGGGACAGGTTTCATTTCTCTGTGCAGTTACTTGTATGAGCTTTCTCTGAAGATTGGGGTCCATACTGCACACTGTGCTAGTCACTGTTGGAGTCTGGGCAAATTACTGAAATCTAATCCTGATTTATACTTTCTGTGAAGAGAATTAGAAAACTGCTAGGCATTATAGCCTGAAGCACTCTGGGAGTTATATCCACAACTGGAGATATTTCCTTCAACAGTTCTGTTGAAATTGTGATTATCAGAATCTGCATTATTTAAAAAAGGTAAGTAACTCAAGCAAGAGATATAATTAGCATAATCTGTTCTTTAAAAGATACATATGCCATTAAAGTTTTAAAGAAAGTCTTAGCTGAAATCATCTTTGTGTTTTACTAAAACTCATTTCTTTTCCATACCAGTTTGGCAGAGCAGCACAAACTCGGTGTTGGAATAGCCCAACCATTCCAAGTTGTGTTCAGTTTATATAGTTTTCATATGTCTGTAAGAAAGACATTGATTTCTTCAGATTCCATACAAATTTTCCATTTGTATTCTCAGAATTTTATAACCACAGTTTTGAGCACACAAGATTGATGAGAAACAATTCTCTCTGTTATTGAACACAGAACATAGGTTAACATCTACCATTTGAATCAGATGAATGAACAAGGAAGATGACACATTTTGATATTGGTCTGTGTAGTGTGGTGAAAGAGAAAGAGGAGATGGTTGTTTCTCTCACTTGTGATTTAGTAATTAAATACTTCTATTATTTCAGTTTTATCTCAGTTTAATGGTATCAAGCTAATCTGGTAGCACCAAGATATTTCATGAATACAGTGGAATTTCTGGCTATTCCCAGATGCCCTTGCACATTAGCAGGTCCAGAGATATCAGGTCAAGATGTTATCAGAGGGTCATAGACTAATACAGGTTAGAAGGTACCACTGAAAGTCATCTGGTCCCAGCCCTGCCCAGAGCAGGGTACACTGAGAGCAAGGTCATGACTTGTCAAATTTTTCATATTTCCAAGAACAGAGATTTCACAGACTCTCTGGGCACCAGTTCCAATATTTGATCACTGTCACTGTGAAATTTAATTTTCACAGTAGCTGAATGGAACGTTCCTTGCTACAGCTGGTGTCTGTTGCCTTTCGTCCATCCACTATGTATCTCCAAAAAGAGTCTGACTCCATCTTCTCACTACCCTTCTGTTAGGTAGCTGAAGGTAACATTAAGATCCTCCCCTTCATAGAATCACAAAATGTTAGGGGGATGGAAATTCGGGGTTAGGGGTTCTTAAGGCTGAACAACCCAGTTCTCTCTGTGTAAATTCTGCTCCTGCTTCCTAATGATCTTGATGGCCTTCTGCTGACTGTTTCTTCTACCGATGTCTTTCTTGTACCAGGAATCCCCAAACTAGACACAGTACTCCTGGTGCAGTCTTGCGAGAGTCAAATAGAGTGAAAAAGAAATTTCTTTTAATGCTTGTGTTAATACAGCCCAGGATGCATTTGGTCTTTAGCTCAAGAGCACACTATTTGACCACTAGGATACCCTTTCCTGCATGTCGGAAATCTGTTCAGGACCTCAGATATACTTACTTGTTTAAGTTTGAATTTGAACAATGCCAAGCATCTGCAACACCTGCTGGCTTTGAATGGCTTTCTAAAAGCTCTTCTAGAAAGCCAGGCCTCAAATTTTTACAATCCTTATTTGCCAGGAAAGAAATAAAGAAACAAACAAACAAAAAAAAAACCCAAGGAAGATCATATCCAATTAGAAAAAATAGAAACTAAACCCACAAAGGTCACTTTCACTTGTAACCACAGAGATCTCTATTTTCAGCTGTTAAAATGTCTGAAGTCTTTTCTTCACATATGTGCCACCTGTCCTTGGGCATGTGAAAATTCTCCTTCATTTATGTGCATGTAATGGGAATTAAACAGAGGCTTTTTGAAGCTCTGGAACCCTGAAGGAACCATATGGGTAAAAATGGGAACTGTTTGTAATTTTTTTTTTTTTTAATTTTTATTTTAAGACTGATTAGTAGTAGTAAAAAAAATGTTGTTCATTCACCCTTCAGTGAGAAGCAGAACAAGTCATAAATGTGTTAAATGATGTTTTACCTTTAAGCTGCTTAACTTTTTTCTTAACTAACAGGTAGGTTCTCTACAGATCAAATCACATCTGAGGCCACACATTCTCTATTGGATCACGTCCTAAAGCAGCATCATGGCATAACAGAGTAGCAAGGAGTTCCTGGGCACCGATGACACTACTTCTTGTGTGTCCTTTCCAAGACATATGTGCTGCTCTTGTTACACTAGAGACGTGCATTAATTGCCAGGGAATTGCTAATGAGGCCTAAGCAAGTGCAGCACTTGACTGGTCTTTGTGTTTTAAGGCGTATTTTAACTTGTACTTGCTTTCCTTTCAATAAACATAGTCCTCACAGAGTTATGTGGTGGAGGACAGCAAGGAGAGACTTCAATGCCTTCCTTCCACTTTCAGTGTTCGGAAGAGAGGATTTGAGCCTTTCACAGTGAACTATAGAATTGGGCAAGTCATGCAGTGATAAAATCTGAGTTTAGAAATCCTTTATTATCTGTTTATGTTACGTATGCTATAAAAAGCATATCACCATGGTATCCCAGCTCTTTCCAATTAGAGAAAACTATTTCTACCATTTACTTAGCAACTTTGACAATAGCCTCCAGCAGCA
This sequence comes from Megaceryle torquata, assembly GCA_024611175.1. Lineage (NCBI taxonomy): Eukaryota > Metazoa > Chordata > Aves > Coraciiformes > Cerylidae > Megaceryle > Megaceryle torquata. The sequence goes on from JANIJG010006645.1 coordinate 18,353, forward strand.
GTGAAACAACTTGACTGCCTGGCATTTTACAAGATAAATTCTTCACTACTGTCTGTTTTTTTCTTGCACTGTTGCTTGCAAAGACTCAGAAAGTTACTGCTTCTTCAACCACTGAGGCTGGTATTGTTACACTCACTTGAGCTATGGATCACTGGGTACACTTTGTATCTTTACATGCCAGTTTGAGAAAAATCAATTTTAGTCTTGAAGAGATGAAGCTAGTGTTGCAGAAGATCAGTGCACATTTCCAGGTGCTGCAGGGCACTACCATCTTGATGGGAATTCAGCAAAACATCACATAGGTATTGTGCAAAATTGCTTACTGTTATGCTAAGAGAGCTTCTGAAAAAAATTACAGAGTAGATCAGAGTACTGTGAAGAAGCAAAAGTCACACTATCTACAGTAAACACTTCTACATTATTCACAATCTTAGCATCAAAACCATAATTTATGTTACTAGATATAAGTTACTGTATGTCAATTAATGTTGTAGGTACTATAGAAAAATAAAATAATATTTAATATACAGAGAGAAAATATATACAAAAAAAGCTCATGGGTTTAGATAAGGACCATTTGTGCACATCTACAAAGCTTCAGAAATGGATCATTTACTTTCTTTTCTCTGATATATTTCTACTCAGATAGAAAAATTCATTTTTTAATTTTCTTTTTGTAATTTAGAACTGTGTGTACTCTTCCCTGTTTGAAGGACTCCAATTGCACTTCCATGGGATATTAACTGCACTTTCAGTGAGCACAGACCAGAAATGCTGAGTCCAGATAAGACATTCTGCTGAATTCATATAAATGTTCTCTGCCAGACCATATTTATAAACATTTTTGAAAGAGTAACTTTGTCTCAGAAGAGGTTATGCTAGATCAGGTATCATCTGTTTATGAAAATCTAAAGTAATGCTAGGTCAGGTGTTGTCTAGACTCCTGTTATCTCTTGTAAGTCAGATTTGTTCTGGTATAAAGGATAAACTGGTATGTGTATTTTATTGTGCATTCAAGCTATCTTGATGCAGGTATATTCTGTCTGGAGTCATATCAGCTTGAAGCAGTTACTGCTTCCCCCCACCCCTCTTCATGTCAATATTCCCTGTAGAATGTAGACATCTCATCTGATGGATTTTCTCATCTCTGTGCTTCTTAACTAAATGATCCAAGTTAACAAATAGAGCATACATAGTAGAATTTTACTAATCAAGCTGATTGAAACTGAAACAGGTTAGGAATTGCTTATACAATTAGCTCTGCTGGGAGATTAGAGGAGGCAGTAACCTCTAACTACTGCAACAGACCAAAGGTGGTAATTATTTCACCAGTGTTGCTCTAGCAGCTATAAAAATAAGGCTTATTTAAAATTCCAAGTAACTCAAGTTGATCATAAACTTGATCTTCACTGAAATATGAAAAACAAACAAGGACAATTGAAGTGCTTTGTTAAGAAAACTCAGTGTTTCTTTCTGTTTCCTTTAAAAACCACAGCTGGTGATGGTGGCAATGATTTTGTGATGATTTTGATGCTTACATATTTTACTTAATGCTACTGGACATATCTAATTTATTGTAATGGTTTATGAGTAAAAAAGCCTACCAGTGTTTAAAGAAGGATTTCGTTTCTATAATGCTGGCAAAGATTTTCTGAACAAGCATGTTCTCCCTTTTTTATTTTAGGATTTCTGTAGCACATTATCTAAACTGTTTTCTTTTGTTCTTACAGGGAAAATTTCTCAGTGACAACACCAAAATAGCTTTGATTTTTGTTATATTCCTAATGCTATGATACTCCAGTTTCAGATCATTTGTATCACAAGTGATTGTATTTGCAGTGCATCAGGAAACATCTAATTATACTTTCAGCCTATTATTATAGTCCTTCATCCTCATCAGGCCTTATTCATGCTCTGAGATTCCTGTGTTTGCACTGAGTCTCAATGAACTTGGTAGAAGACTGCAGGGATGCTACACTAACCCACGAGCAGTAGATGTTAAGATGAACTCTTACTTACAGTGCTGAAGTTGGGATGCTGATTGCATTGTGTTCCCTCTATAGGTATCAAGAAAGGTAGACAGCTCCACAATGTGATCCAGTCTGCTAAACTATAACTAATCTTCTACAGATGTCTTTATAGGAGGCCTAGGGAGATAACACACCTAATAGACATCTTAACGTGGTGTGTGTTACAAGTGCAGTGTTACATGCAAACCACTAAGCAAGCCAGGGACTGCTGTGTTTCATTTCCTCCCTCTGCACTTAGAAGGTTCATATTGATTTCAAGGTTCAAAAATATTGTCAGGATATCCAGTCTTTCTTCAAATTAGCTTTTACTGGGGGCTAGGCTTATGTAGACAACATATACTTGATGTATTTCTTTTCACAGTGAAAGACTTTGAAAGAAATAATTTGTCTTGGATGGGGGTGCTGTTGTTCCATTTTTGTTAAAAAAAGACATATATCATGAGCCTCATTGATAGATTAGGACATCAGAAAAACAAAAGGAATTTAGGACAATGTAAGACTAAATCCCTTCAAGGAAATCACTGTCGTGTGGTGGATCAATGGGATGGGTTTTCAAAAAAAAAAGAAAAACAACCCAAAAAACCCAGAGTAAGAATGATAGGTTAAAGCTTTGCTAATATTGTCCATCTGGTAAAGGCTAGAATCAGTAAACATTTGGGTCTTTTGACTATAGAAAACAGTATTTGCTGTTAGAATTTGAGCTCTTTTGTTTCCATTTTACTCTATTTAATGAAGAAATCAGCTGTATTTCAGGAGACAAAAAAAATCTACTTCCTCTTTTAGAAATGAACCACTCTGTTCAAAAACTGAGTGGAACAATTTAAACTTTTCCTGGAAATCCTCACTGCGTTGCTGTATGATTAACTGTCAAAGTACAAAACTTATATGTTGAAATTATGGCTGTAGTAACCTACTTGTGTGAGCCCTAGCATGTAATTCCAGACTGTTACCACACTGTTCAAAAACCATTTAGATTGGCTTTTCTGACCTTATGACCATATACTTAAAAGTTCATTTTCAGGAGCTGAATCAATTGATAAGACTGGATTATATTCCTTTTATCTCCACCATTACACTTAAAGAAAGTGAAACTCTGTATTAATTTTGGAGATTTTCCTAATTGGATACAGCTTGAATGGAGTGTACCGGAGGAAGAATGTCTCATCCATAGCCTGTTTTTCATTGTTTTCTATTTATTTCATATGTTGAGAGTAATGCTTAGAGTAACATTACTGCTTATTAGCTTTCTTAGAGCTTAACTGTTTCCACTAACTGCCAGAATCTTTTTTTTTTTTGGAGAAAAAATATCCTTTTCCTCTTGGCTTGCCATTTCTAAACTCAACAGATGCATCACATACCATTTCCTTTTCTGCTGTTTCTACAATATTGTACTTCCTATACAAAGCTAAAAATATTTGTGCTTTCAGTTATAGGTAATTTCAAAATTAGTTAATTTATGGAAAATATTCTTGAAAGAATATCTCTAAAGCAACTTCACCACATTCCCTTCCATACACAGGAAAAGCAAGACCACATTTTTTTTTCTGATTTCCTATTTTTACTGCCTTACATGAAAAGCAGATATTTTTTTTTCTCTTCTGATTATCCCCTGTATGACTTCATTGTAGGACATCTTTGAAGAAGCTACTCTAGGCATCTAACAAGTATAAGGAACTAAGAACTCATAAATTAATTAGATAATCTGCTTCCTTGACTCAGCTTGCTCCAGTGATGTTCTATGCTGATTTTAGTAGTGCTATTTTTATTTTTTTTTAATCTCATCAGCTTGTTTTGACTTGTAGTGGCTATTCAGAAGGATCTATAACTTTTGCTGTTAATGACCAACTGTGCACTCCATAATTGTAATGATTGCCATTTCTCTTGTTAAATCCTGGGGTAAAGGTATTTATGTTCATTTAAATGATAGGTATGTATTATAAACATCGACTGAAAAGGTAGTAAATCATGAAAGGTTAGAAGTCCAAAAATGTGAGTTCAATTTATTTTATTCCAGCTTAGTACCATTCATTACACCTGACATTTTTCCTCTTCTGTAAACAGTAAATGTGCCAGGCACTGAATCAAAACCAAACCTAGCTTGTAGGTGTAGCCTATACACCTTTACAAGAAGTATATTTGCTTGTCAGAAATTTGTTAAAATTATCATCATGGGGTGTTTTACTGAAATTATTTTGACGCATAAACATAAGAAGCAGCAGAAGGATACAAGAAAACCATTAAGTTAATTTCTTGAACTTAGAAACCTCAGATGTAATATCAAAAGAAAAAAGAATGTTTATCTTTGCTTCAGTATTTCTGACACTTCTCACAGTTATGTCTCCTTTTCCTGTGATACTACAGAAGACCTCTTTGGGACATGAAATACTGTGAGAAAAACAATGCTCTTACATTAAACATCTTTATTAATATGGATCTTCTGTGATTTAGCTGGAACTAGCTTCAAATATGATGTTTTGGAAGACAAAGTACAACCAGAATTTAGAATTAATGTGAGAAATAATTAGTTGGGGATGGATATTTCACTGACAATTTGAATTTAATCCTTATTCAAATTCAGTTTTCTTTGCGAAAGCTTAAGGCTATCAGCCTAATATTACACAACAAAACTATTTCTCATTTGAGATTTCTTTTTTAAACCTGAAAAAAGTATGATAAGCATTTGTAAACTAAGCCTGCAAAAATGCAGCAGATTGGTAGTCGTGCTTGATTTGGTAGGAAAAAGAACTTCAGTGCAGTTTGTGTTCTCTGATTTTATTTTATTTTTTTCCTAACGTAACTCAGTTCTTACTCCTCTCACCTTTCATTTGTCTGTTTTGCTCTGTTACAGTGTATGTTATAGTCTTTGTTCAATTCTACATTGAATTAAGTTAGTGTAAGAGCAATGGTGGTAATGGTATAGGACTCAGAATTGCCTTAGGTGCCTGTATAAACCAGCTGCTCTTTAATACTACATTTGTCACAAAATAGTTTTCATTGCAAAATCTTTGAAATATGAAAGTGAAGTCTAGTGTGCAAGACCATCGATCCCATGTCTGGCAGTGGTAGCTTGCCTTCAGCAGGATAGAACTGAGCAGATATGGGATTTACCTTGACACAAGGGATATAAGAGGACCAAAACTCTGCAGGGCTATTTTAAATTTAGTGCATTTAAGTGAAGAACAGGCTCATATAGACAATATGGATTGGGAAGAACATCATAAGCAGGACAGAACCACAGCTTCCTTGTGCCCGTGTCAAGCCTTAACAGAATTACCTAGGACATTACAAAAGTGACAGTACCTCAGTTGGGTCAGGTTTCGGAGGGGAAGAGAAGGTGCATTCATCATGCTTTTCCTGATTCTCTTCAGTCTTCACCCTGCTGACTACTGATAGGGGTCTGCAGCTGTGCTGATCTTCATTCTCCATCAGTGACAACATCCTTATCTCTCAACCTTCATTTTGTGTGTGCACTATTGCTTTCCTCTCCTCCTGATCTTTAAAATGTTAATGATAATTATTTGCTTATTTTGCCAAAAAATAGTTTTTGGGAGAACAGCCAGGACCAACAAAATAATAGATACTAATTAAGCTAATCACACAGTAATAAATTGCTTTTCTGGAGTTATATTTTAAGGTTGTAAAGTTACAGCGTATGGAGTACATCCTCTTCCCAATGACATGTAAACGAGGTCAGCTTATTATTTGGAAAACCTGTAGCCTCTGTCTCAATAAGTTATTTTGGTATAGAATCTTAGTGATCAGTGTTGCTTGGAGCTGAAACAGATGCTCAGTATTATGATTAAGGGTATGTTTATACATACATTTTGAAAGAAGACTCCAGAGAACAGGACATGACAAGATTCTACATCAAGGCAGTTATTCTGAGTAGGTTGGTAGGGCAGAAGAGTGACATTGCTGACCTCCTTCCTTTTTTATTAACAATACTTTAAGGAATAAAAATCCACACTTAACCAGCAGAAATCGAGCTGATAGGTATTAGTCTGAATATGCTACTCAGTCACGGCCGAAGTACCACTTAGGTAAATTCAGTGTTACATTTTTCCTCTTGATAGTTGTATCATTAGGATTTTGCTTGAATTTCTAATGTTAAGTATAGTATTGATGCAATAACATGAAATGATTAATGGCCTATTCTACGAAAAGTCATGTCAATAAAACTGTTTTTAATAGCACTGTTGCAATTCCCCAGTTGAAAGAATTTCAAGAGTCAGTTAAGACAAAACCTATTTTTCATTATAGAAATTCCTTAGCACTTCTGTACCTGAGCAGAACAGACAGAATGGGCTCAGTAGCTACATAGAGGATTATTGCTTCTCTGCTCCCATTCCCTCACTTCTTATCAGGGAAGAGTCAGTACAAAAAAAAGAAAAAATTGCTGCTCAGAGATCCTTTCCTATACCTCCCACAAATTCACTAGCCAAACTAGACTGTTGAAAAAAAGAAAAAGGGCTGGAAATATCACTGATATCAGGCTATTGGAATTCAGGAGTCACACTCACAAAAATGTTAATTAAAATATTCTGAAAAGTTTTTGTTTCCATTTGGTGTAAACAACAATAGGAGGCTCTGAGTTCCTTTATTATACCTCATCAACTCTTAATTTTAATTCTTTTTCCATGGAAGTCTACCCTGAAGGTATCCATTAGAGTACTGGGGCCTTTATTTAGAAAGGAGGTTTGCTGAACAACACTAAATAAAGCACCCTAAGTTAGTATATGCCAGTCATTTATGTTTTTTTCCTTCTGCTTCTGAAGGTGCCAGTGGACTCATGCTTCTCTAAACATATAAATCCTGGTGCTGTCGTAGCCTGGAGTTAACTGGTGGGGTTTCCAGAGCATATGTCCTGGTTCAGTTTAGTGCACTAAGTTGTGATATGCTACATGAATTGTTTTGCTGTGTATTGTGGGGATTTTGTCTGTTCTAGGTTCATGCCTGCAAATATTTCTGGTCTGCCAGTTCAGTACATGGAAGTAATGCTGGTTTGGTGTACTCTTCCCACAGATTAGTACAGAGTAGTGTCTCTCTTATTTGGAAATTAGTCATGAATTCCCAGTTATTGCAGTACTATGATGCTCTTTTCTTCAGACAGAGTTTGTGCCTCTGAGGAGGCAAATGCAGCCTTCTGGGATCAGACAGACCTGGTAAAGAGCGAATAGTTGATAAAACAGGAAATCAAAACAAAAATTTTCAAATCTCCAGAAATGCTGTTACTGAAAAGCTTCAAAATTATCATACTTAAATTGATTGCATTAAATTTCCAGCTGTTAAAAGCGGAACTTGATTCCTCCTTTAATCATTCTGAACACACAATACATGTCTAAAATTAAAGGTCATCTGCTCACCTAGGGCCCTACAAATGTGCTTTGACATTAAAAGGTTTACAATTAAAATATACCAGGGTTGGAAAGTACAAGCAGAGCCTATAGAGTTAAACAGGGCAGTCCCCTTTCTGGTTAAATGAATACTTTCCATTTTGTGTTGGGGCACAACCCAGTCAACTGCTCCCTAAAGGAGATGAACCGAGTGGGGTACCATGGTGAAGGCCCCATCCTGCAGTCTCCAAGCAAGGTCAATGGCCATGCCTGGAGATGGCAGTCAGGTCTGACCAACAGTCCATGGGGTCAAGCTGGGTACACCAGTCAGTGAATCAGGGACAGGATCAGGCCTGGTCATCTTAACCCAAGTCGGTTGTGGTGTGAATGCCAACCAAGTCTGTAGTGGTGAGGCCAGTCCAAAGTGAGACTGGAAAGCCAGTCTGTAACTTGGTCCAGGTCTGGATCAACTGGGCCCATGGCCAGGGACAGCCCCAGGTGTGACACAGCTGGTGCTGTTGTTCAGGCTGGAGCCAAGCAAAAGAGTGTCAACTTAAAAGCGATTCCCACAGGAAAGGGGGGGTGGGGTGGTCAGCCATGGCTCAGGCCTCCCAGCAGCGCTGGCTGGGGAAGGGCACAGCCTGCAGCTGCACTGCAGATGAGCTGTCCCTGAGCTCTGGCAACAGGAGCTCCAGGAAGGAGGAAGCTCTCTAGGCCATTACACTTTGATGCATTAATGTTTAGGAGAAATCTGGCTATTTCTCTACTTAAAATGATTTCTTTACCGGCAGAGTAGAGACGCTCTTTTTCTTTACATTTCTGTCACAAAACAATTGGTGTGTCATGTTGCATTATGTCATATCATATGGTGAAACACAAGCTGACATACTGTATCTGAAAGGTATTTGAACATATCATGTCAGAAACTGGAAGAAAGAATATGTACTCTTGCTCTCTCTGTCTTGGCAGAAGTAGTTGTTTTCCACTCTTGGTTTAATTCCCCTGGACTGCCAATTGAAAAAAAAACAAACACAAAACCAAACAAAAATTACTGCAAAGACAAGTGCCTAGTTCTCCTGCATGTACACAACACCCCTCTATTTTTTCCTTTTCTCTTTGAGAAAAAGCAAGAAAGCCATGAATGCAGAAGATGATATACCAGGTGAGTAAATTTGCTAAGAAAAAAAAAAATAGGAAGAGGAAGCCAAACACAAAAACCACTTATGGGACATGAGCAGCTGAGGAGAGATTAATTAGAATAAATGGAAAGCTTTAAGTTGAATAGCAAGGCATCAAAATAAAACAGTGATAAGAAACCAGAGAAACTTGATGCCAGTCATTGTCTACTTTATAGGATGGTATATGTAAAAGATTAAAATTAAGGCACTGGCAGTGATCCAGGCTAGGCTTCATTTTTTATTTTATTTTTTTTCTTAAAGGAGGAATCCAGGGCAATATATGCTGTCTCAATGTGATGGTATTAAGACCCAGCCCTAGGCATTCTGTTGCTCTTGGTGAATCTGATTATATGTGCCCCTGACCTCTACTGGATATATCCTATCCATTTTATATACTCATTCATTCACTTAAATATGTACTTTGTCATTGATGCTGTTCTGGAAACTGTAAAAAAGGAGCTATAATCTCATTTGTATTCACTCTTCATTCCCACAGCTTTCTGTTACTCATTCTCTTTCTGTAACTGCTGTATGCTTTCTTCTCTTTTCTGTCTTCCTTGATTCTATTCTGTTCTTTCGTATCTTTTTGGCACATTGCACTTTTCCCTTACTTTTAACTCTTTCTTTTTCTCTCCAGTCAACTAAAAGCCTATTCTTTTTCCATATTACTTTACATCTTTTCTCAGAAGTGTTTTCTTCTTTTGCTCTGAATTAGAAACTTTACTTTTTCTGAAAAGGACTTTAAAAAGATGTTGCTTCTTCAGTGTTTGTCTGCCATGGTAGCTATTCCAGGTGAGACTGCTTCTGCTAGGCATTAATATTTACACACTTGTTCTATGAATCTAAAGATTGATTTAGCTGGAGAGTAATGGAGGGAAACAGTTGAACCATGGAAATGGTAAGGTCTGCTTTCCTAAGATTTATAAATCTGAAAGCCATTCTGAGGTGAGCAGCTTTTAGAAGAGCAACACCTAATGACTGAAAATCGTTAAATATCCCAAGTCCAAAACAAGTTTGAAACCATTTTCATAGGTTCTGAAAGTTATCTTTAATGGTTAAAAACATTCTCCAAACTCTTACAGAATCGCATCCCTTCTCTTCAAAAAGTATAGTCTAAAGATTTCAAGTAACACTAGTTTTCTTACATGGTAGTCAGGTTATAAATGTACTGTTTACTGACATCACATATCTGTATGATGTCCCTCAGAAATAGTGACAACAGTATTTCACAAACTAAAAATTTTACCTCTGTTTTCATTTGCCACTTGTGCCTTTCTTTCATTTGCATAACAGCTATTCTTCTGCATGTACTCAAGTTTATTATCCTTAATGGCATTTTTTTCCACTCTTTGTCCGTGTCTAAATTAGAAAGCAGTCTGAAGTGTATATTGAACACTCTGAAATTGCCAAAATGTATACACATTTCTTTAGCTTAATAATATTTTGTAGGATATCTTAAGGAAAACTGTGCACAATTAACTGCTCTTAATCTACAGTTCATACATGCTATATGTATCCAGGAGGTGCCACTACTGCAACTTTCCTGGCATGTTTCTCTCAGAATGGATTTTATTTTAATTTTTCACTGTATGCACTTCAGGCAGTATAAAGTAAGTTGTTTTCAAGAGCTAAGTTGTTCATTGCAAACTATTTTCTACTTTTAAATTCAATGTTCACATTAATTAAATTTTACTCTGTGTTATTTATTAAATCTCCACAAGGAGAGCTTCTGTTACTTGTGGGTTCTTTGCAGATTTTATCAATGAAGTGATATTATCTGTGCTTCATCTATTTCAGCTACATAACTGTGGCATTTCAATATTTGTCCTAGACAGATGTTTCCAAGCAAAATGCGTTGCAACACTTTCAGGTGCTAGTACCCCCAGTGTTCTGACCCTACTCTCCACTGAGAACCGTGGTGATTGAAGTGGAGGTGAACACGAGCCTCATCTGATGAACCATATATTAGTTAAGCACTGAGAGATGGTGTTTTGTGTCCTTTATCTAACAGCAGGCAGTTGAGTAAATAATAAATTGTGGAATAAGGTGCAAGTAATTTCTCTGTCAATCATTACCTTTGTGATTTCCTTTGCTGTTTGACATTTTTATTGTATTTTCTAAGCCTTTTCTTACAACAGCATAGCATATCTTAAGCTATAGCTACTCCTGCTGTTCTCATCATTTTCCTTTTTAAAAAATTATGATTTGTTTGGCACCGTGTATCTTCTAGATACTAACCATAACAGTTTTCAAGGTCAAACCATGAAATGTAGATTTAGTTTCAACATGGACACTTGAAATTATAATCAACACATAGCTGGTAATAACACTCATAATCAACACATAGCTATTACTAACTTCTAAAAAAATATTCCTATTACAAGTGAAACATGGAAAAACACTGTTCCATGTCCTTGTGTAATTAAGAACTTTTACTGGTTCCAGCTTCAGAACCACTATGCTTTTAGACCATCTAGTAGAAAGTAAAAGTTTTGAATAAAATGTGATATTCAGAGGTTGGATTGTTGTTTATCTTATGCATGATAACTTATACAATGGAAGCATTACAGCTGTATCTTAGGCAGAGGATTTAACATATTTACTGCTCTTACGACGAGGAAAAGAGGAATGAATTGAATGAATGTCTCACAGAAACTTGGTTTTCAAGAATAAGACACATTCCTCTTCTGGCAGCTCTGAAGTGGGAAGAGGGAAGACATCTGAGAACTGTACCTTATAATAGTCAAGGACTTTGCTTTCTTTTTGTGTTATTAGTTTTGTGCTAGAAAAAATAAGTTGAACTTTAGAAGGAGCTGGATATGTACTTGTGTGATCTGCACAGTTGTTCCCTCTTACCTGCAAATTCCATTTTACTGTAAGATGGGCAGAATAGACTACTTTCCTTGAACCACTAAACTATATGAGACATTCCTAACCTAGTCAAATTATTTTTGTGTTTCCTGTACTTTATATATGTTGTATGTATTATGTATCTGGATGCTTCTCATCAGTTTAGGGTGAAAAGTGTAACTTGTGTAGCAAAGGCTCATGATAAAAAAGAAAAATCGTGAACACACAGTGTGCAATTAAAGAGTGTAAAGACAGTTCTGTTTTCAAGAGGTTGCTTGCTCTATCAACCCACCATATCAAGTGATACTTAAATAGCTGCTGCAAGTCTCTACTGTGTGTAATACACACATCATAAAAATACGCATTCTGGAAAACTAAGTGGCACTTATTCAAGATGGAAAGATACAGGAGAAGTCACTAGAAAGAAAGAAAACAAAGGGCTTGTGTGCACCTTTCCTTGATTTTGCCTAAAATTATGAAACTGGCAACAGGGTAAGAACAGAACTTGCAACAAGTACATGTATTATGATATGAAATATTACAATTCCATATGCACTCATTTAATTCCAGGAAAATAGTTTCAGGGAGTTATAGAAAAATCAAATGGCAGATTTGACTGGGGGATAGAAATGAGAATATTGGTTCTAATCAAGCATTGAAGGAAATTTAATATTAATGAACCATTTTCTAGTATAACACATTCTTTTGTCAAAATTTAATACTACTTTGGTGCTTATTTCTTGGCCAAAATTTGGTGATAGTTTGGTGCTTATTTTTTTGCATATAAAAACATCTGCATGCCAGTGCTGCACAACTGTGTACTCTTTACTGGGCCATGCTGCAGAGCATATCACATCCCCTAAGCAATTTCTGAGTACTGAGAGGTAAGTAATGAAGCTTGGTGAATTTTCTTTTTGGGGAAAAAAAAAAAAAAAAAGGCGGGGGGGGGACACCCCAAAACCACTAAACCAAAGAAAATCCCTAAACCCCTCCAAACCATTGTTTAGTTCTGTATCTCTTTAGTCTAAATTAGTTTCTCTGCTGGATAAGTTTTGGAATAGAACATGGGGTGCAAATGGTGTATATGGCCACAGTGGTTTTCAAAAGTGTCCTGATCATCACTAAAGAATCAGTGATACCAGGAGTAGATATGTGACCACTCCATATTTGGTTGCTTTTTTTCCAGTTGAAATATCTGTGGTCTTTATCAATATTTGAAAACTCAATCCATTCTTCTCCTCAGATTAATAGACTCCCCTTACATATAGAAAAAAGGTCTAAATTTGATTTTTATTTAAAGCAATCGAAGAATAAATCCTTTTCATATAGATTTTTCTGAATCTATATTGAAGCATTTGAATTGTGCTCATAGAGGTACGTTTATAAGAAAAAGTATTATCCTTATTAGATCACATAATATATCTTGAAAAAGAAGTGTCTCAGACTCACAAATGCTTTTTTGGCCCCTCTCTCTAGGGATATGGAAAATAATCTTGCTGGGAGGAAGAGAGCTCAAGGGAGAATATAGACGTCCTGTTAATCAGGACATAAAAAAGGAAGGAGAAGCTATGATGTGACAGTGACTGGTGGAAGAAAATCTGGCAAACAGCAGAGAAAAGATTGGGAGATATGACAATTTAGGGAATATATGTATAATTTATAAATCCAGACTTATTTTATGAATTTCATGTACCACTCTGTTCCTCAGTCTGTATTTAATCTGCCACTTGCTGGCTGGTCTATGTCATAGATCACACACTCTGTGCAAGAACAGATACAAGAGTAATCTAAGAAGAGATAACACAAGATGATTTTTTCTCAGTAAAGCATTGAATATGCTAAATAGACTGCTTAAACTAAAGGAAACTCATCGTCTCAGGTTATCTGCTTCTAAATTGGAACAATGGAGATTGCCTAGTGAGAAAACAGATGAGAAAAGAATGTATGTTCTCTGAGCTGGGGAGTTATCTGAACAAGCGAGAGAAAGCTGGTCCTGAACAAATGAGAAAAGCTTGCTGAGAGAGCTTCAGGCTGATCAGGAGGGCAGTGAGGCTTTAATACTAGGGAAAAATTGTCAAAAACTTCGAGGTCTTACAGGGCATCAGTGGTTCCTGGGAGACAGTTTTTATTTCCAGGATTTTTGTTTGCTTTTTATTTCAGGAGTTGCAAGTCTAGATGCTTACTTTATTAACAGGGTGTATAATAATGAGATTTTATAGTTTTTACTTACTTTCTAAGTATGGTGCAGTCTTAGGAGATGAAACAGTAAACTGCAGTAATCAAGAAGAGAAGCTTTATGCTGTGGAGACATTAGAACTAGCCTTAGACATCTTGATTACAGACTCTGAAGGTTGCCTGAGAGTAGGCATCAGCACCTATACGTTGCTTATGGTCAGTGAGCATCCAGTGTTCAGTTTCAAAGCACAGTGGTAATGGCATCATGAGCAGGCCTACTTTTAGAGGGAAGGGAGATTCAAATAAGAGTGATTAGAAGAGATGAGAGGAGCAGGTAGCAGAGCAGTATCTATCACAGAAGCTGGTGCCTAAAAGGAGCTATGTGTCAAGATGGAAGTAAGTTATCTTAAGCAGTCTTGGTAAAGAAAGAGAAAAAATACAGTTCAGAGGACATATTTTTGGCAAAAGTTTCATGCTTTCCTGACAATGGCAGAAGAGGAGAGGGTAGAGCACTCTAGGTCAAGGCTAGAGAAAAGCCATTCAGCTGAACAGATAAGGAGCATCTCAAGTGGCAATGCTTTTGACAGACATGTCTCTGGAGCTGGGGATTGAAAAGTGAGGCACTGGCAATGATGAATAGCAAGCACTCGCTTCTCACACCATACTAGAAATAGTGGATGAATGTTTTTGACCTCCTGATTTACATGAGGTTGTTACGGTTTTCTTGCATGTAGAAGCAGTATATCTTCTACCAAAAGCTGGCTTTAGGATTTTATCTGCCTTAGGCACATGGTACAAACTTTTCATTATGCACAGCCAGTGCTGTCTGCTGCCACTGGATGTTTATCCTTACCTACCACCACAGCCTCATCACAGAGTGCCTTTTGCATGCTCATTCATGAGTGTCTACACAACCAGAGAATTTTGTTGCTACTTTCTTCTTCTGCCACTGAAATGCTGTAAATATTTAAAGATGTGCTATGGAGAAGTGCTTGCTGGTATTATATTCCTAGAACATTTTGTTATGGGCAGGTCCATAACAGATTCAATGCACAAGTAGGCACAGGGGTGAGAGAGTTACCTCAAAAAGAGAAAATCACATTTATTAGCATCGGTAAAGCACGTATTATGTGTTCCTATTAGAAAATTAATTTGGAGTTTGCTATAATAAAATAATTATTTTTAATAGAACAGTAAAATCCAATGGGTGAAAATATTCACCTTTGTATTGGCAAAAAAAATATTTTCAGTGTACCCATGGTATGTAACTAGTTCCATTAGGAAAAGAATACATATCTTCTGTTGAATAGAATAATGGCTGGAAGCTGCTGTTCTGCTTTCTCTCATTGGTTTTATTCTCTCCTCTACTCCACTCTTGAAAGACCTCCCTTGGAATATGGTGTTCAGCTCTAGGGCCACCAGTTTAAGAAATACACAGACCTACTTGAGCAGCTCCAAAGGAGAGCCACAAAGATGATCAGAGGGATGAACACCTCTGCTGTGAGGGCAAGCTGAGAAAGTTGCAGCGGAATTTTCTTCTATTGGCCATCTCAGTTTTTCCTTTACATATTCTATTGGCTTCCAATAGCAAATACAGCTGCAGATTTAATCTACTATAGTTGATGAACCTAAGTGTTTTCTCATAATTTGGGATCCACTAAGTTTTTTGAACTCCTGAATGGTTCTGACAGTTTCTCTTTTCTGCCTTCTGTTTCTGAGAGCCCATGTGACTCATGTAGAGAGTTCAATGGCATTGAAATAATGTTAGTTTTGCAAAAGCACACTTAAAATAACGGAGAGATGCAGAGACTTACAATTAATTTTTGTGTCAGGAGGTGATAAGTAGAGAGAATTCATACTATAGTTAATGGGTTGTTATGTTTGGTTAGACTGAAAACCACCGTGCAGCAGTGATCTCACCTTCAATTATATACCACAGTGTGAACCTGCCAGAACTGCGCAAGGAAATCCAAGCAGCCAGTTGCAGTTTATTTGCAGAAAATGGGGATAGGTAGTTGGACAATAGCTAAATGCCTCGTCCTCCAACTACAAACGGCCTGATCAGAAAACCGAGGTAAGCAGCTGTTTTAATTTTTGTTCTCAGATACTTCTGTGCACACCTATCAGAATTTGTATTGCATTCAGAAAGGAATGGAACAATGTGATATTTGACCTTGCTAAAACTCAGCACAAATAAATAATGAGAGAAGAAACCAGCAGTCTAGAGATAAAACTTCTTCAACATACCATAATACATCAGTGGTAGAAGTAACAGTGGAATACCGTTTCACTGTTGACATTTTCTCCACTCCTAATGATGCCCATAAACTTCTCATTGCCTGGGGACAAACAAGGCAAGGAAGAAAAAGAAAACACATATGCCTAACTGAACCTGTTTCAGAGGGCTGACAATTTATTTAATACTCATATAAATCACACAACAGACTTAATCCACATGATAGTTTAATTTAACCACAAAATTTATACTGAATGTTACCAAAAGACACAGTATCACATCTGCCTCGCCCTAGAGCAACCATCATTATTTCAGAGGGTACAGTTCAGATTCGATGGCTGACTTCTTGGTTGCAATGGTCAACTATTTAATGGAAGTATGTATTTTGGGTTATTTTTTTTTGTCTTGTTATATTTGATAAGACTTGATACATACTAGAATATTTGGACTATGGATAAAATTGCCTCCTTTTTTCTAGCTATATTGTGTTTGTATTCATTATCCCACATAGCTTGTCTCAAACAGCCATTCATAAAATAAGAGTTGTCTGTATGAAAACTGTTCCTTTATTCCAGGATAAAGAGAGACCTCAGTCTTAATCTTTATATACACTTAAATCATTATTCCTTGGTTGGCTCTTTGTTATCTGCTTCTTCATTGTACTAGTTTGTCAGGAAAAAAATAAATCCGAAAGTCTAATATTTGGGGAGAAAATACCTCAAAAAGAATTTTTAAAGAACAGTCTATATTGTATAGCTGCTGTATATATGTGTGTAGCTGACATTTTATATATATTCCAGGGTATTTTAACAGGCCTAGTAAGTTTGGCCTTGACATTCAGAAATAAAACCACTTTGCTGGAAAGTGAAGAACTGAGTTTTGTTGGAAGCGTTGGACTCACTGGAGGTTTTTTGAAATAGATCTTAAAAATTTACAGCTGAATATTGCTCCTCTTCATACAGTAGATGCCAACGCCCACCTCTGCAAAACACAAAAGATATAACAGAGGAACACAGAGTGTGCTCATTTTGACAGAAGTGTCAAGATTATCTGAAATTTGTTCATTTTCCATATCACATCACTGAAGGAAGCACAGTTAAGAGGATATACTTTAGAATTGTTTTTCAAAAACAAGATCTTCTAGCAAATGAGGAGAGATCCTTTTTTTCAAAAAAATATTAGCTATATTTAGATTCTCTTGTAACATCCACCTTTCTAATTGCTTTTTTTTTTCTTCTTTTTTGTAGGCAATAAGGAATAAAAGTATCCTTAAATGAAAAAATTTATTTTTGTTAAGCCTATTCCTGGTTCTTAAAGCTAATTTTACTAAAAGTAGTTTCTACTATCTAATTCTTTGTTTGTTTATAATGAGAAGTCTTCCTGAGCAAAGCAAACATTTATGAAAATGCATAAACATTTTCTGTGGAAAAAATAGGCTTTTAAACTGACTTCAGTGAAATTATGCTTACATTGATGTATCAGAGCAGAAATAGCATACTGCATGTCTTGCTTAGGCTGGAATATAAAACTGCACTTTGCATCAGCCTTGTTAATTGAATTGTTTCACTTCTGTAGAGTGTCTCTTTATTTTATTTTTTTTCTTGATTTCTTCAAATTATTCTAGAAGGTGTCTTTGTGTAGATTCTGTTCTAATGAATGTTCCATTTGCATGTTTTAGAAATAAGTTTTTGATTTGGAATCTGAAAACAGAAGTAGTATCAGGCAGAATGCAGAAAGGATTCCTTTCTCAGTTTAGCTAATCCTTGTGGGCATGTTCCTCAGTGTTTGACTTCCCTAATTCCAGTAGTTTTGGGATGTGCACAGCTGTGATGTTGGACAAAATCACTTAAATTCTTCCCTTTCAAAATCAGATTAAGGATATCCTTAGTAAGGATGTCCTTTAGAGATGCAAAATAAAGTACATGGTGGTGGGGCAGTCCAAGGACTCCTTACTCATCTCTCATATGTTGTCCTCACAACATATTTAGTTCTTGTCAGTCTGTTAATCTGAAACACAAGTACATTCTTTTAGCTGGTTTTAACAATCAGTTCTGTAGATTCGTATATGTATTTATGATACCTTTCTTCTAACATTTTAAATCTGTAAAATTTCTGTATAATATAATGAAAATAAACAGGGGATTCTTATTGTGCCCTGTCACTAGATGCATAAACTTCAGACAGACATATACACATTTTTGATCTGGAAAATCTGACTTTGTTTAAAAAAAAAAAAAGCTTTATTAGAACGCAGTGAGTCTTGGCTGCCTGCAATCATGTCCATTTTCATCTGATATTGTGCTTGTTAATTGATTGGACCACCTCACTGGGGCGTAGATGCCAAGCAATAATAGCTTTATATAGGTATTTTGCATAATAAGGTGAGTGGCATCATTTGCAGCTGGGAGACCCATCACACTAATGTCTTCAAAGTGCTGATACCTCATGTTTTTTTGAAAAAAAAGTACACCTGTTGCCTTTTCTGTGCCAGATATGCCCCTGAATAGTGGAGGGAAGGAAAGCATGGAAAACAAGACAATTTTTCTTTGCCAAAAGAGAATAGCTATGCTGCAGTTGGCAGCTTGGACCACTTACAGGATATCTAATAGGAAAATGCTGTCTGATTATGGCTGGAGAGGAAAAACTTAAGCCACCCAGGACAGAGGTTGTGGCCTTACCCTGAAAAACAGGCTGATACTTGTAAGAAGACACAGAGGGGAGGAGGAACAGCCTTGTTCAGTCCAGGTGGTGCTATGAAAGGTTACAATTCTTGGGCCATAGATGCTGTGTGGAAGGTCTGTCTGCTCCTTCTGAGTTAGAGTTTGGCTTTGCTTTTCCTTCCTTCATGGTCAAAGTCTTCTGAGCAAAGTATCTTTCTTCTGCTTTCCCTGAACAAAATTAGAATATACTTTTGCTTCAACGTTAGGTCACCATCAGATCTTGACAGTAGCCCATGATGAAATCACATGATTCAGTTCTCAATGGATGCTTGACAGGTGCTTTAGGCAAATGTTGCTTTAGCTACCATCTGAAAGAGTCTTTGGCCTAAGGGATACGTAAGCCTGTACATCGACATATTTCGATTCAATGCAGAGCAGATGCATTGCTTAGGACATTTTATGTCCTGTTCTATCATATATTTGTCCATTTATATTAGCTCTTGAAATTTTAGATATGGGAGATTGTCCTGTATATTTCTTGACGTAATATGTGGACCCTGCAGTGGATATTTATACATGTCTTTTTTTATCTCTATCCTGCCAGCTGCCCTCCTTGTATCTTATATCCATCTTCTACCAGTACGACTCTTGCAAGTGGCTCTTTTTGAGGCCAAACTCTTCTAAGCCAAACATCATCTTCTTGCTTTTTCTGCCAGGTAGTATTTTTTTATGCAGCCATTTCTCAAATGGAGCCTTTGTGGTAGTTTTGAGGCAACATACTAGAGAAATACCATCTAGAGAAACAGGGAGGAGTCTAGCTGGTTCTTTTTCACAGTGACTCCATACTCTCTTTTAAACTTGGTCTAGCGTTCAGCCATCTGGAAACAAAAAGGTTGAGAAAGAGACATTTTTTACTTATATGCAACTTCAACTTTACATCTCAGGCTTCCTAGTAATAAACCTAAATGGAAATAAAATACCTGCAAAGCAAACAACATTCTCAAGTGTGAGAATGACAGTTACAGAAATGCTGAGGTTGGGAGGAACCTCTTGAGATCATCTAGTCCAATTCCCTGCTCAGGCAGGGTTAGACAGAGCAGGTTGCCCAGGATTGTGTCAGCCAGGTTTTTAGTATCTCCACAGAAGCCTTGTAATGTATCTTCTTGCTGCTCTAACATGGTTGTACAGCTGCTATAACCAAAAGGCAATTACTGGAGCAGCAGTACATGGTTTGCTAAACAAGGGCATTCCTCTTTTTCCTAATGACTGCTGGAAGAGAGGAAGGATTTAGGAGGAAGAGAACTAACAGAACTGTACTCTTCAAATGGTTACAGGTATTTAACTTTTTCTCATGCACTGGCTGTGCAGTGTGGAAGCTGGTGATGGAGCAAGCTCTCAGAAAAGATTTAGGTAAATCTGTAATCTAGCAATAAGTAACCAATGTTAAATCTTTCCCCAAAAAATCCCAGCTGGACTTCAACCGTTAAACTAACACCAAGCATTGCAACATTTGGTGGGGGGACAGGGCGACAGGAGCCTCCATAAGCAGCATGCAAAGTCACACTTATATAATAAGTAACTGTGTTTTCTGTTTGGTAAACTGTAAATACATATTTTGTACTAGAGATAGACTTTAATTTTGAGGTTTAATTTAAGTCTTTGCATTTTTAACAGTCCTGTCTGTTTAAAAATGTAAATAACTTTTTAAAAATTCTGAATTTACTTCATCACTAAAAATATTTATACTCCAAACCTGGGATATTTTACAGGTTCTTAGATTAACTTTGCAGACAGCTTGTGAGTGTGGGTTACATGTGTGGTCTGGTGACACGTTTTGACAATCTGTTGCCAGAATATCTGTCTATCAATAAGTTTATCAGTAGACTTCATTTATTAAAGAGAAAAGTAGTAGTGGCCTTTGTTTTTCTTTTCTGCTTAAGTAAAAAGATAGATTGCCAGATGGCTTTTGTTGTGGTTGTATTTTTTCCCTATTTGTTTCTTGGGGTTTTTTTTTATTTATTTTTTTTTTCACTCCAGTGTTTGTAGTTCGATTTGAATTACCTGAAGGAATAAATTCCTTTTTCAGTGATGAGGATTAAAAGAGAGCATTAAGTTATTACTATATTCAGGCAATGTTCCTTGGTGTCCTATACCAAGCATTCCCTGAAAGTAAAGATTTGCATGTTCCATGTTAATTATCACACCTATAATTATCCCACCTTACCATAATACCCTAATGAAAGTGCGATTTATATTAATAGAGCATTATATTCATAAGAGCAGCTCTTCACACTGGTCTAAATTCTACATATGAACGCCCTAACATTAATGGAAAAAAATAATTGATCTACCCCAAGCAGAAAGCAAGTTTGTCTGGCAGCTTACAGAAACGGAGCACATCCACAATCACATTTAACTGCAGTCTTAGGGGCACTTTGTACCTCAGTCAACTTCTTTTTCTCCCTCAGAGATCTTAATTCTCTTTATCTACTCATTAGCATGTAAAATTAACACCATTCCTGAGAATATTAGCGATCAGAATTTTAGTAATGTTAGTATCAACGTTAATCTCACTGCATTTTCCGTGACAATTAAGCAGATAGTAGAATTATATTGTTAGAGTCCTGTAACATCCACATTTCTCAAATACTTGTCCTCTGTGCTTGGGCATGAGACTTTTAAAAAACCACCAAGCTATTGCACTTCAGAAGGAGAATTTTCTTAGTGGGGTTGCTGTAATAGCTGACACTTCTCAGTAATATTTAATCGTGGTGTGGAGTTGATTTGGAGTGACTTGTCCGAATCATCTTCGCCTATCTCTTTAAAATAAATCTGTCATATAGTCATAAATAAATACAGAGGTCAGATGATGTTATCTGTCAGGTCTGACTATGCCCTGACTTTTATTTTAAAGTGCAGAGAGACTGATCTTAATAAGAGAACAGAACTGCTGGCTTTAAATTACATGCTTTTCATCCTTTCTCATATTTGAAAATCCTGCCTGCTTAATTTGACAATAAATTAAGCACCAGTGTTAAAACTCTTTTTCCCTGAGACTGAAGGAACAATATCCCTGTTAAGAAGAAATGATTGCAATGAAGAGGTCTGGTTCATTCATCTTCACCTTAATTGAGCTATATGATAATGGATTTAAATTTAACCCAATCTCTTCCTATCAAAGCTCAGTATCAACAAATGATTTTAGGATACCTATGAAAATATGGCTTTATTTACATATTTCTCTTCATTTTCTCTTTTGCCTACACTAAATGTCTTAACCACTCTGCCCTAAGTCCTCCTTGGTGATAAGAAGAGAACTGGCTTTGTGGAAAAGGGAGGGCCACCAGATGCTTTCTGATGACTGAGGAGACATTAGATAAGTAGCAGCCAGAAAAACTTTAAATTCCAACTCATTTTTGGCAGCTATCTTCCAGCAGGAAGATAGTATCAAAGGCAGCCACGAGAATAAGGAGGAGAGAAGAGAGTTTGTGAAATGGAATTGCAAATAGGCTGTGAAGATCATTCTCTTCTGTTGTCTCCTCATATTAAATCTCTGGCCAGTTTCTGAGAGGGGGAAAAAGAGACAGTATTATAAAATTATTATTATATACATATAAATATGTATATAAAAATTATATACATGTATAATATCTCAAGCAGTTTGTAATACTCAGAATTAATTTATTAACAGGAAAGTAAAATCATATACTTTACTAAAGCTGTTCCATGGCAGTGAGTATGGTTAAGAGCCATTTTTGTCCTATAAATTGTATTTTTAAATTAACTTTTAATAACACAGTAATGCCGTAATTCATATTTCTGAAGTGAGTTTACAAACTTTATTTCTATCCTATGACAAAACTGATATGAGTGCTTTTCCCAAATTACTCAATTATAGAAATTCAAGGCAAATTCCTAACAGATTTAATTTTCACTCCCCATTTAATTGTCTCATTTGTGTTTATAGAGGTTTTTCCTGGTTCTTGTTTCTAAAATATACCTCCTGGTGAACATCAGTTACTGCTGAACCCATATAAGCAGACATTTATTGACACTATTAAAATACTTAGTGCCTACAAAGGAGAGCTTTTTTATACATTTTAATATGTCTATTTATCTTTGTTTTCCTGTCAGAGTCAGTAAACAACCTGAATATCTCTCTTTTATAGACTGTAATGACTTGAGTGGAAGACCTTGGCAATTTTAAAATTAATTTTACTAAATATTAGTGGATATGGTTGGCAAGATATTTATGATCACCAGAAACAATCCTGGAGTCGATTTGTTGCACTAAACGCATAAAGAATTGTGCAGGTTTAGGGCTGGGTTATAATCTAACTTATTAAAGAAACCATCCTGAAGGTGACCTGTGTCTTGGTGCTGGGGCTGGAGTCAGCACTCCCATGGAAGAGCTCAGTCAAAGGCACCTGTTGTCCTTTGAAATATTGAATCCAGCAAAGGTTCTGTGGCTGCTGGGAGGCCCAACATGGGAGGACAGAGCATGGCCTTGGCAGGGGGATGGTTTGGAGCCCCAGGTCATGCTAGTAAGCTCATTCCTCTTTTGGAGCTCTGTCATTCTTGTACTGTAATTTTAGTCCTCTGTGAGATCCTTTTCTGGAAAAATAACAAATTTGTGCTTCAGTTCACTTTTTTTTTTTTGCAGTGTGTCATAAAGAGGAATTTTTATCTTTTCCTAGCTACCTGCTTTTTTAACAAATTTCTGTACAGTTTGGAGCAGGATTTTTGTGTAAATGCTTTATTAAATCTGTAACTGTATTCAGGAGAACAAACACACTACTGCAATGGAAACAGCTAGTGTGGGATGCTGTTAGATTATCCCAGTTCCATAGAAAATGGAGACAACCATGGCTTTGTGAAGCACCAGTTCCATCCCAGACTGGTGTTCAGAAGACATGGCTATTGTTGTCCCGTAAGCAGAAATATCACCAGAGGCAGAGTTTGTACTAAACGGTATTGGCCCATCATTAAAATTTCTTGGACTGTTGTTTCCACTTATGTCAAACAGATTTTTCATTGAGGATCTCTCATTTGTCCAGAATTAAATTCTAAAAGAAGGAACTTGAGTTGATAGAATGTAAAAAACCAGCAGAGTTCTCAGGGGCATGTAGCTTCACTGGCATCAGTTATCCACGGACTTAGATGGGACTAGTGTTTGGTTCTAAAAAAAAGCAAGAAACATATTCATTTATTTGTATAAATGGATAGGAACACTCTCTGCAATTGTAATTCTTTTAAACTTTGTCCAGAAAAAGTGCATACAGAGTCATGTACATGGAAGAAATTGCACATCTTGGTCATGAGCTGTGCCCAATGAGTAAATGATAGAATAAAATGTTTCCTTAACCTGCAGTGTTTATTTTCCACAAATGATACAGTGAGTACAGAAAAAGGGCAACCTTTCCTGAAAGGATGTGATGTAAACGTTACGACTCTCCTTCTGAGAACAACAAAACTTTTAAAAGGGTCTGAGATAGACAAACTTTTCCCTGTGGCATTCAAAAGGAGGAAAGCAGAGCAGAAGAAAAGTCTCAACTCTTCAGAAAGTGGATACATATGGTTCCAAACAAATCTTGTATGCTCAAAATTTGCTAATTCTAAACAAAAGCATCTAAACAAAGTCTAAAGAAAAATACCTAAAAAAAAAGTTTATTTGAAATGGTGTCACTGGAATGTGCACAATTATTTGGACATTACATAGCAAAGGATAAACTTGTGCTGGCAGAAGGTTAGATAACAGAAATAACTTGTCAGCTGTTTCCTTTGCTTATTTCAATTTATTTGATTTTATAAAATACAGAATGATTGAGGAGATTGCAATAGTCTAAATATTATATGCTTCTTGGATCTTTAAATTTCACAGCTGCCAATAAATCTCACATGTTCTCCACAGTTAGTTGTCTTAGAAACCGTCCCAGTGGTATATTCTTTTGGAATGTGAATTTAGTATGTTAAGAATTCTGGACTGACAGCTCTGAAACAGCTATAGGAAAGGGGATGTTCTTTTTCTAGACCACCTAGTAAGCCTGGTTTTATCCTGCCTTCTAGGCTTGCAAGCACAATTTAGTCTCTGTGCCAACTCACTCTTTGACCTTCTGCTGAGAATGACATTAGTAACGCCAATTCTGGTGATAGTTTCTGATGTGGATATTTATCCACTAAAGCTCTGGACCAAACCCATCAAATCACTTCATACAGGGTACAAAATAGCTACTGGGCAGCACTGACTTTTAGCCTTTACTATCTAGGGCCAGAAGTGAGCCAATGACCTTTACATGACAGACACTATTGCTTGTCAGAGCCATCATAGTAAACACTGATTTAAAATACTATTTTAAAACTGATGAAGAGACACCATAGTCACTAATCAAAGAATAACTTCAGTGCCTGAAAAATGTGGCATAAGTTACAGCCATTAGAATAAATAACAACTGATTTCGAGCAGCCATTGAAGATAAAGTTCAGGGGCCATGACAGAAGGAGACCTTGGGATGGGTTGATACTTTATTAATACAGTCTGGTAGGTCATATCTTGGCAGTATATATTTGCAATGAGTTCAAAATACCTATTAAACTTTTACTATTTTTTTATATGTCTATGCCATATTTAGAACTGATTGGCATATTTTAACAAAGTTGTATATTTTGTTTAATTTCTTTTTTGGCATATGATTAGTATGTGTGTGTATGAACACACAGATATGCATATATATGTATACAAACATATGTATATATACAGAGAGAAATTGGTTTTTATCTTTTTTACTGTTATACCATGATGTTTTTGCCCTCCTACTTTCACTGAGCCCTGCTAAGAGTAGACCCTAAGGTAAAATATCTACAGGTTTGCCTGTCATTTTGATGTTCTAAATAATTCAGGAAAAATACAACAGTTTTCCCCATTCTATTTCCTTACTTCCCTTCCTCCATCCTTGCACTTCCATTGTCTTTATTAGTGATAAACAATTTTTTCACCCTTTTGACTCTAATCCTACTGTCCCTTCATCTGTTGAGGGAATAGGCAATTAGACTGATGCTAAACAGCCTTAAATCATCGATAGCTTACACTCCTGTTGCTGCATGCTTACAATTCACCTTATATTTCAGCTGTAGTTACTTCCTATGGCACACTAAAACTTGCTATAACACTGGTCCCCCGAAGGACTGTACCATAGCAATGTGTTAAACACTTAGATTTCAAGATACTATACAGACTTTGATTCAGTGTATTATTGTTGTTCCACAGATACTTTTATGTGTTTGAATCATGTTACATTAGATTAAATAGTGTATCTCATTTCACATGCTTTTCATGTGTTGTGTACACAACAGGGGATTTATGCTGGATATGTTAAGAGACAGATTTTTTTTCATGTAAAAATTAGAATGTTTTTTAGAGTACAACTCAATGATTTGAGATGCTGACCCTTTTACCTATTTTGACAATGAAATCAATGTTATTTAAAACAGTCATAGGTGTTTTATGACAGCTTGAGTATGAATATTTCTAGTCTATCTGAAAATATCTGCCATTTACCAGAAGGTAAAACACTGGTGCTGTTCTATGACTGAATCAGAGCTTAAAATTTATTTATTTGTTAATATAAAAAAGTGGTTTAAATTGCTAGCAAAAGAATTTCTGCCAAAATGACTTGCAAAAAGCTTAATTAGCTCTCAAGTGGTGAGGGATGTGCATCAAATATGTATGTTCATTGCACTACTGCTAGAATTTAATGGAGAAGTGTGAAGGAAAAAATACGGATCTTCACCTCTAGTTAAGAGTAATTTTTCCAGTAGTGATGGATGTCAGTTTATAGGTATCCAAACCTAAGGAATATTTTATAACTTTAATTGTGTAAGTGCAAGATATCTACAATAATGTATTGGAACTTTTAAAGTCTGATGAGATTTGTAGTCCTCTTCCAAATATTCCTTCTTGCAAGAATAATTTGGATTTTTTAATATATAATAAACATTTTAGTTCCTTTTTGGAATGAAGACTTTGAGGGAAGACCATGATGGAAATGAAAAGTTGTTTTTAATTCACCATTATTTTTAGCTTTTGAATTTGATGTTAGTGTCATGTGGTCTTAAGCAGATAAAGTCAGCTGATGTGTAGCAGAGTTGTCTCTCAGTTTGACCACAGACTTGGTGTAAAAAGGCAGGATTCTCATTATTTCATATACCAACATAATGGAAATAAAACCGAATGTTTGCTGTAAATTGAAGGTAATACAGTGGAAGAAAATACTAGGGATCCCAAAATTACTTCTTTTTGTTGTACTTCACCTTGCAAAGGTAAGTCTTTCTCCTATAATACAGATAAGTTTCACAAGTTTATAAGTGAATTTGTGGCAAAGAGTTGATGTAGACTTTTCTTCTCTAAAAACAGAAACTCTTGTAAGAATTCAACTATCACACATTGAAGAAAGATAATACAGTAAACATAACCTTTCCTTATAAATAATAATGAAATCCTTCACAGTAATAGGTTCAGTTAGTTTATTCACATATCTCAATCTTTCCAAAGATGTGTGCATTTTCAGTAGCTGTTTTGTGTGTTAATGTATAGCTTATTCCAGACTATCTTTGTTAGAAAATCCAATGTAAGACCTTAAAAATCTGCATTTATGGCATTAATATACTAAAAAATTTAAGCAGACCTTCATAATTAGTCTTTCCACCTGCTTTTACCTGCACAAAACTTGGGAGCAGTGTAGCATCCAATACAGGAAAAACAATGTCACTTCATCTCTGGAAAGTGCACATACAATTGATGGAATTACTTGCACAGATAATGTGCTAATAAAATGGCTTGGACTATATGAAATTGGATTGGCTATCAACTGGTTTGGTATGTGAAACTGTTATCTGTGCAAGACTTTTTTTTCATTTAACAAGTAATTCACTGTAATTAAAATAAAAATGAAATAGCTTTCACTATAGTATCCTAAGAGAGTTTGCCAAAGCAATACCCTAACTATGTGAAGGCAGAGGTAATTTTTTATCCACGTAAGGTTTTTATGGAAATATGTCTATTCTTTCCCAAAGCAGAAAATTATACAATTTTTTAATTACATTTTCAAAGAAGAAAGATTATTATTTTTTGTAATAAAAATTTTCATGTATTGCATAATTTATAGTTTCTGGGAACAGGTGATAAAAAAATATGTTCTCAGTAGAGGTGGTCCAAAGGAGCATTTGACATGCATTAGAATCATAGAATTGTAGAATGGTTTGGGTTGGAAGGGACCTTAAAGGTCACCTAGTTCCAACACCCCCGCTGTTAAGATCACCTATATTTACAATGTCTTTTTGATAATTTTATAGAGGAATGTTCACATGGAGTTTTCATAGGGGGAGAACGACGACCGCTGTCTAGGTCTATTTGTTTTTATAGATCTATCCTGTGTTTAGAGAGCAGTTTATTTTATCTTCTGCTTAAATAAATAAATAAATAAATAAAAATTCCAATATAGGCTGTTTTGAAAACAAGAAAACTGTAATTAAAGGCATTGATGGATAGTTACATTAACAGCTCGTCAACAGCTAATCTGAGACCATCTGTTCTTTAGTGGTCTGAAAAGGTTAACAGCATATGGATGCCTTTACTTGCCACATAGTATAATATAGACTTGCCAGGATGAAGGAGTAGTGCTATAGTGCAGGACTTCTGGCAAAGCACGTTGCGCTAAAGTTCAGTTCCTGCTGCCAGAATGTTTTTGTTTTTGTTGTTGTTTTGGGGGGTTTTTTTGGCAATGTGAGTTAAGTAAACTTAATCAGCAAGTGGGTATAAGTCAAGCAAAAAGACAGGTAATAGGTGTTATTAAAGTCTTAGGAGCTTTTTCAGTGAAAACTGTGGATTGAAAAGAAGAAAAAAAAAAAAGGAAAGGTTTTTAATAAATTACCAGAAAACACTGAGTATCTTCAGAAAAATTCTGAAGTTGATTAATGAACAATGTATTATTTTTCTTATACAGAAAATGGATTTTTAATTTTTTTTTAATTCTGTTGTGTATGATCAATTTTTGATATATTGTCATCCAATGAATAGTGTAGTCTCTGGGACAGAGCTGTTGTATTTGTATGGAGCCTGTCAGAATGGGTTGTGGTTCCAAATCAACCCACGATTAGCTGTTTCTGTGAGGTATTTTATGTCAGAGCTACAGCTATGGCTGTGCCCAGCTATGGACCCTGATGATCAGGGTTCTGGCCTGTGGACAGCTTGACATTGAATATGCCTCATCACTGTGGATGGTGCAAGAAGAAATGACTATGGAAGTTATCTTCTTGGTTTATTTCTTTCCCTCTTTATCATCAGCATAGTTTTCATCACAGGGAAGATGAAATGAAAGTGTGCTTGTCTGATTCCAGAAAACTTGATTTAGTCATTTTCTGACTTTCATTGCTGTGGAAACATGGGAGAGATAGAAGTAGTTTTGTCTTTATATATATATAAAACATATAGTTCTATAATGGTGTTGTGAATTTGCAGGGTAAAAGGAAATTGTTTGGATTAGTTAAAATATCATCGGGACGGTTTTCTCATTCTTGTGAGTATCTGGGTAGTAGGATAGCCATGAAGGAAACTGAACTG
Source organism: Megaceryle torquata (assembly GCA_024611175.1). Lineage (NCBI taxonomy): Eukaryota > Metazoa > Chordata > Aves > Coraciiformes > Cerylidae > Megaceryle > Megaceryle torquata. Next base: position 47,430 of record JANIJG010006645.1, read on the forward strand.
GGAAGAGGGTAATCTATAGTAAATGCAGGAAAACTGAAAATGGATTAAAAGGGACACCTGAGAAGCCATCTCCATACCTTACTGATTTCCCTGAAGCAAAGAAAGCTTCTTAGCAGATAAGAGCCTGGCTCTTCATTCTACCATCTTGAAGAAAAGTGGTTGTAGGAGTGCTTTGGATTATTGCTTTCAACTGAGTAAAATACTTGAGGGCTTTTGTTTGGCTGAGATTACCTATTTGACTCTAATATAGGCAAATTCACTGAAAGGTGGAAAACCTTTTTAAGAAGCTAAGAGATGAACTCTGTTGCAGTGGCTATGCTTTTATCAGTATATAAAAGCTAGCTAAAATGTGTCAAGAATTTTCTGCACTTCTGTAGTTCTCCTTTATCCTCTGCAGAAAAAGCATGAACCTCTCACAGTACTTGTGTACCTGAGCTAATGAATCTAGATCACTTAGGAAGTCTGATGTGGACTTTGCCTGCATTTTAGTTTTGTAAGCAACTGTCTTCTGGCTGCATTAGTGTTAAATTCTCTGTATAACTGTCTCTTAGGACAAAAAAAAAAAAACAAAAAACAAACAAAATAAACAAGGTAACTTCTTGCAGTATAGAAAATGGCATATGTTTCAAATGTATTATCACAGAATGAACTACATTAAAAATCATTTAACAATTTATCATAAAAAATGTCTCTGATCAATTAAAAAAAAATCACTTTATTATTTCTGAATGGTTGAGCAGCCTCTAGAGCAAGAAATAACACTTGTATCTGTAAAAAGAACTAAGTGAATGCGGATTGTAAATTACAGAAGTTTATTCATAATAGTGTCATAAAAGGAACACGTAGAAGAGTAATGTTACTCAATCATACGTCTTGTGTATCTGCATTCCTATTCCATAAGAAATGCGAGAAATATATACAATGAGGAAGAAGAACTGAAGGTCTTAGCACAGGGTCAAGCTTATGATGTAACTGGCATATGGAGATTTGAAGCAGCAATTCACATTATATAAATTTTGAATAATATTTGAATTTGAGAGGAGTATAGCTTGGCAAAGAAAAGAATTAAGCTGATATTCCATTACAACAATTTACTCTTATGTTTAGAACACAGACAGAGTTTACATGTCTGTAAATATATGGCAAAAAATGTAAAAGCACTCTGATGGCAAACAACTAATAGAGGCCCCCAAATAGAAAGGCCTAGAGTTTGGAGACTTTTTGTGAACATTTATTAAACTGCAGGTTTGTTAGTTCATTTTAATTACCACAACATGTAGAGTTAGAATGCAGACTACATTGGTTTTAACTGATTTGGGGCCCTTTTTTTTTCTTAACTTATTTTGCTGTAACATTCCCCCCCCCCCAAAAAAAAACCCCCAAAACCCTAAAAACCAAAACCCCAAACAAAAATAAACAAACAAATAAAAAACCAAACCCCCACAAAACAAACAAAGAACACTAGACAAAAGCATAATTGAAATTACATACCACAGTTGGAGAAGTGATAAAAAGGAAGGCTAGTCAAGACACAAGAGCAATTAGTAGGGAGGAACTTGTTGAAAATATGCTGGTGGAATGCAACTTTGGAAGATGGATCATGAAATAATAGAGTTCACAATCTCTAGGAAAGAAGATAATTAAATAAAACAACAGATTTCAACTAACCTGAGTAAGTGATGTGTTCTTCTTCATGTGAACCTAAACTAGATGAAATAGGATTGAAGAGACTGCAAATAAACAACTGATTTTTCTATATTTAATTTTTTTAATGGGGTAAGGGAAAAGAGAGAGACAGAAAGTGTAGCAGGAGTATAATATGAATAAACTATGATTTTTTTAAATTGTCTTAAAAATGAAGTACAAAAGAACTAAGTGTGCTGGGGGTTAGTACATATCTACAAAAACAGAAAGGTGAGAGTACAAAATGAGATGAAGTTAACTAAAAGTATTTGGACGTATTTCTGTCTGCTACCACTAAGGAAAAAAAATATTTTTTTTCAACTATACTCAGTGAGAAAGAAGTGACCAAGTGAGAAATCTAAGACAGTCCAAGTTTTTGATAAGTTTTTCCTTCACTAAAAAGGCCAACTGTGATAACTTGAATGAGACAATTAATTTTAATGCCAAAAAAGGCAAAATAGGCTATAGTAAGAAAAGAACATAAAATAGTTGGATGATATGTTTTCAAGGTAGTTGGACCACATTAAATTAATCCAGCAGGCTGACTCAGTCTCAGAGCCATTTACAGTTATCTCAGAGATGTTGGAGGACAGATGAGGCTGGTGAAGACTGCAAGTGGCATCCATGATTTTTTGAAAACGTAAGAGCAGGAGAATTACAAGAGAGGCAGCTTAATTTCAGTTTCAAGAAAAACAGTAAACAAAACGTACTACTTGTGAGCACCTGTGAGATAGCAAGGAACAGTCAACATGAGTTTGCCCAGAACAAATCTTATAAATGTAATTTTCTTCTATGGCAGGATAACAAGCCTATGACTAGAAAGAAAGCAACAGATGCATATCTTTATTGTAAAAGAATCTTTTTAGACTTCTATAGCATTCTCCTGGGCAGGCTAGGGAAATTAATCCAAGGTTAATGTGTAAATAGCTAGAAAAGAACACTCAAAAATCACTTATCTGTGTTGTACTTTTGTTTGGTAATCTGTATTAAGCAAGTTTTCTTAGGAATCTCTCCTGTTTCTGTTGAATTTGTTCATTAATGATCAGGATGATGGAAAAGATAATGTGCTTGTCAGATTTCAGACAATAGCAATCCGAGAAGGGTTGCAATCAGGACAGAAGGCAATACTTAATTCTTGATAAATTAGAGGTACATTTCTGAGAGAATTAAAAGCAAAGAAAGACCCTCTGCATAAACAATAATAGGGAAGAGTTGCCCAGTGGGAGTTCTTTTGGATACGATTTAGGGAATATTTTGGATCACATATTGAATATGAGCAAATGCTTTTGTGCTATTTATTGGAAGTAAATATATTGGGATTATCAAACAGACCTTCTTGAGAGACACACCTAGTGTAATCTCATCTGATGTGCTGTTTTTTCTTTACAATTTGCTTGCTATAATCTCCAATCAAATATGTTCCAAAGTGTCCAGAGTCTACAACTCAAGTAGATGGAAGGGCTTCTTACTTAGAATGTTGCCCTGGACCTTCTTCTTCCCTTTTCACACCCATGGATAGACATGTGTGCTGGGTGACAGGCTTTGATTGCAAAGTATCCCCATATCTGGTCCTTATTCCTTAAGTTTACTGTAGGTCCTCTGTTTTGTTTTGACATAGACTCTGTTATTGTTACATTAATATGTGGATATGTAGTTAGTACATACTTAGAGTAAAAGTTTTTAAAAGGCTGTATTTGCTTCAGTGAGAAGTAGCTTCTATTTGTTTCTAGAAGTACTGTAGGTAAGTATTTTGCTAGCTAAATTTCCAAGTGCTCTCCAGCACTTTAACTTATGTGACCATACAGAATGTTCCATTTGTATCTACTGCACAGAAAGACACGCACTAAGAAATCATCGGATATGTAACACTGTTATATTTTGCCCTTTCTTCTACAGGAAGAAAAAGGGAAAGAATATTGTTCCAGTTGTAGGTCCTTCATCTCTCAACTAGAAACTAAAACGTTGCCCTACAGAAACCTGCTGTGCAGGAAATATATTGCTTTTGTATCTAGCAAAACATAGCTTGTCAGCTTTCATACCAGAAGTTTATTTGGTCATCAGTGAGAAAGCCTAGGAAGCCTTGGATGTGTTTGGACATTAAATGTGAGTAACAGTGCCTTGTGAGTGACATTTGGGGAAGTCCTAGTGTGATTGTCCTGTCATTCTAACTTAAACCTTTGACAGTCTTGTTGTGTGGACCCCAAATTGGTGGGTTTAGGCAACTTTCTGAAGGACTTACTATATTTCACTTTTAAAACGCATAGAGATTTGTATATAATTAATGATTTAAATGACCAGAAAATGTAAAACTCAGTATACAGCCTCTAAATTGTAAAATCAAGTTGTGGGTGTGTGTTTACTTGTTTCTTGTTGTTTGTTGGGGTTTTTTTTTGTTTGTTTGCTTTTTAAACCAAAACCAAGGTTATGGTCCCTACCCAACCACCTCCTATTAAATTCTGGGGAAAGCTCAGATCTGGATTTTGCATACTTGGAAATCAAATTAAGGATTAATTTATTTAGAGACTTGCCTTCATTTTTTTTTCTCGTGAAAGCAACTTTCTAAAGAATTTTCCTACAAAGAACAATGTCTTCATTATACATTAACATTACCAAAAGTCCTGTCCTTGTTTTGTGCAAGGTTTAAGAGAAAAAGCCTTGCAGGGGCTTCTGCGTTTAAAGATGAAATTTACAGTCTCTATATCTGAAATGTACAGCAGTATTTGGATACTATAAACTTTTTCTAAACTTGAAATGCTACATTAATGCCTTTAGCATTGCAACACAATAGAAAAAGACAAGTAACATAGAAATATGGTCTGGCCTAGGAAAGTCTTTACAACCACTTTGATTTAAATATGTTCAACATAATTATAGCAAGCTAACCTTCCAGCCCTCTTGCAGATGTCTCTAATTTGTAAGCCTTGGGCCCATTTTTCATTTGGAGTTTTTAAGGTTGTTTGATTTTATTTTTTTAATAGAATGGTCATCCTCATATCTTAATAAAACGAAAATTGAATTATATGCACTACTAGGCAAGCATGACAGGACTTTTGCTAGCAGATGTAAGGTGTGAAAACCTGTGGGAAAATCCTATTCATTTTAGGTTCCACTTGAGAACGCTGCAGTGCACTGGAAATAGATTCAGTCTTAACGGCACTGAAAAAGATAGAAGCTGGGGAACAATGGAAATCAATGATTTGAACCTAATTAAAAAGACCTGATAAAAATTCTAGAAAGCCAGATGGCAAAGTCAATTTCTCAGTATAATATCAGCACAGAGAAAGAATATGATTAGCTGTTGACATTCTGCAAGGGTAGAATGATCTTATCAGCAAGGAAGTCAAAGTATTTCTTCAACAACAGAGTGTGCCTTTGTAACTATTGTACACCTCAAGTTCATGTAAATCATTTACTTTCCAAGAAGTATGAAATATAGTGTGTATTTGGTTTGTGTGGCGAGGTTTTGGTAGCAGGGGGGCTACACAGGGGTGGCTTCTGTGCGAAGCTGCTGGAAGCCTCCCCTATGTCCAACAGAGCCAATGCCAGCTGGGGCAAAGATGGACCTGCTAGCCAAGGCTGAGCCTATCAGTGGCAGCAGTAGTGCCTCTGAGATAACATATTTAAGAAGGAGGAAAAAAACCTGCCTAACAGCACCAGAATATAGAAGAAGGAGGGGAAGATGCTCTGGGCACTGGAGCAGGCTATAGCCCATAGTGAAGACCATGGTGAGACAGGCTGACACCTGCAGCCCAGGGAGGTTAATGGTGGAGCAGATACCCATCTGCAGCCCGTGGAAGGCCATACATCAGAGCAGATGGGTGCCCAAAGGAGGTCATGACCCCATGGGAAACCCATGCTGGAGCAGGCTCTTGGCAGAACCTGTGGAAAAAGGAGCCCACGCTGGATCAGATTTGCTGGCAGAACTTGTGACCCTAGGGGACCCTCACTAGAGCAGTCTGTAGGACTACACCCTGTCTAAGGGACTCACACTAGAGCAGGGGAAGAGTGTGAGGAGTCCAACCCTAAGGAGAAAGGAGCAGCAGAAACAATGTAGTAATGAACTGACTGCAACCCCCATTCCCTGTCCCCCATGCCACTGGTAGGAGAGGAGATAGAGAAAATGGGAGTTAAGCCTGGGAAGAAGGGAGGGGGAGAAGGTGTTCTGAGATTTAGTTTTTATTTCTCATTTCTCAGATTTGATTGGTAATAAATTAAGCTAATTTTCCCAAGTAGAGTCTCTATTGCCTGTGATGGCAATTGCTGGTAATTCTCTGGCCTTACCTCAATCCATGAGCCTTTTGTTATATTTTCTCTCCCCTGTCCAGCTGAGGAGGGCACTTACAGAGCAGCTTTGGTGGGCACCTGGCATCCAGCCAAAGTCAACCCACTTCAGTTATGCTTTTCTCAAATGTCACAATGCAAAAGTCACAAGTTGGGTGTCTTGATACAAGCTTTAGACTTTGACTGCTGAAGGCCAGACACATATATGATTTGAACTTAAAAGCTGGAATCAAAGTCCAGTTATAGGTGCTGGAAAACAGGAGCATTTTTGAGTATTTGTACCTGTAAATAGTTCATAGTTTTTAGCTAATCCTGCAAAAGAGGTCTGATCACATAGCTACTGGGCAAAAAAGAAATGATGATCATACATCATTATTTTCTGATTGTCTTTCCTTGACGTATTTGCTATAGTAATTTATAATAATGGTTTTCATATTAATTTATTGCTGTATGTAGAGATCTAGAATGAATGTCAGTGCTAGCATGATTATGAACTGTTTAATTTTGTTTTAAAAAGTGGGCACCTGGGTATCAGTGATACTAGGTTTTGGGAGAAGATCAGTTGAACAGCTTTGTTTATTGCTGAATTACCCAAGCAGTAGCTGGTTCACTGTTGGACATTCCAAAACCCAGAGAGTTGATGAGTGGCATGACCATAAACTATCGTCCCCTTCATAATTTTTATTGCAGTAGCTCATGTCTGTATGCTCAAGACTATGGTTGCAGCATGTGTGAAATATTAGGAAAAGAAGCGTTTGCTAACTGAATATATTTCTATATGTTAAGTGGCCTGGATTTCAAAGGTGGGTCATAATGTCAGCTGGGATTATTGACTGACGCTTAGTTGCAGTCTAGGTACCGGACGTTTGCGTATGTTCAAGCCAGTATCATTATTGCTGGGTTTGGGGCTAGGCTAAATTTCATATTCTTTCAATTTTCCTTGTGCTTTGTGATTGATCTTCTATTGTGCAGAGCAACACAGACGTGTCCCTTTTCACTTTTCTAGAGTATTAAATGTATGGCTATTTGTGACTGTTTTGGGTTTTTTTTTTTTTTTAAATCCAAAAAGACAAGCAATCTTCAGGAACTGCTTCTGTTTCATGTGGTAGTACTTCACATTAAGGTAGCATCCATTTAAGTGTGTGAATAAATATTAGTGTTTCTAACATAACCATTGCACACCAATCTTTTGAGTTCAGACAATATAAAACATAAATCACAGCTCTTTAAATAAGCCTAAATAACTGATAGTTGACCTCTGATGCAGGCAGTTCAGGTATCAATTTAAGAATAGATGAATCTTCCTTAAACTACACTAATTAAAGTAGCTTTTAAAATCTGAGCTAAAGATAAAACACATAATGGAAATATACACAAGTAAAATGCAATGCTAATGAAAAGGATTGTCTGTTTCACAGTGAAGTATACAGTGCAGTGGAAAGAGTTTTAAGCAACTGAGTGTTGAAATCTTCCTTCTTCATAGTTTTCAGGTAAAACCAAATGAATTGGTGGCTACCAAATAGCACTATTCAGATCCCAGCTTCAAAATCTAAAGCAAACTAAATGATCCTGTTTCACCTGCATGTTCTAAATCTTTTTTTTTTTTTTTTTTTTTTTTTAACAACCAGCCCTTCCCTTTGGAGTTTTTGT